>CAUYON010087673.1:0-12500 GCA_963573935.1 Arctocebus calabarensis
TTCATATTAGGGCTGAGTACATTGGATACTTTTTCTTCCATTCATGAGATACTTTGCTAAGAAGAATATGTTCCAGCTCTATCCATGTAAACACAAAAGAGGTAAAGTCTCCGTCTTTCTTTAAGGCTGCATAGTATTCCGTGGTATACATGTACCACAATTTATTAATCCATTCGTGGGTTGATGGGCTTTTGGGCTTCTTCCATGACTTAGCAATTATGAATTGGGCTGCAATAAACATTCGGGTACAGGAAAGTGAATCAGTGTCATCCTCTCAATGACCTGCACAGAGCAAAATACTTGCTAAATCCATTGAAGATACATCAGGAATAATAGCCACATTTTCCTTTGTATAAAAGAATTCAAGAAAACTTGACTAGTGGTTCAGGGAATGATATTGGTAGCAGATTACCTGGATAAAAATTTTAGCATCAACCCTTACTAGATGTGTGAGTCAGGGCTAGTTGATTATTATTGGTTTTCCTTTGCTCATGGAGAGAGAATAACAGTGCCAATCGCATAAAGTTGTCATGAAGATTTAATAAAATAACATATGCAGAGCCATTATCATAGTACTGTATCAATGTTACATATTTTTTGTTTTATATTATTATCTCAACCAGGCCAAAGTACTAGATAGTTTAATCTTCACTTTTCTCTATGTAAAGCAATGTAGCTGATGGAAAAATAAAAATTATAATTCATGGTTTGTTTGTAGAGGCATTTCATATGGAAATCTGTATACCTTCATCCTAACTTTACTCTCTCAAATCCCCCAATCTGTTTTATCTTTTTCTACAACACTTATTTTCAACCTACAATATTTGTTTGTTCTATTTATTGTCTTCATCCTTCCACTCAAATATTAGCTCCTTTATAGAGGAGGATTCTATTAGTGTTATTTCCTAATATAACTCAAATGCCAAGCATAGTGCTTGGGATATGGCAAACAGTATATGAATATTCATTAAGTGAAAGCAGGAAGAAGAGAATATGACAGGAATTACACCTGTTTCCTTCCAAAAAGAAAAAAAAAGGAAAAAAAAAATAGAAAAATGGATGTATCACACATGTAAGGTTTAAAATATTTTCAGGAAATAATAGCATTACAAAAATGTTCTTCCTCCATTAGTGATCCACGAATCTTGTATAGTTTAAATGGTGACAACAAATTCAAAGCTTTTGATAGTAAAACTTCCTTCAATAGAAAAAAAGTAATCTCAATTATACAGTAGAAAGTCCAGAGCTGACCAACCTTCCTACACTGACCTCCTTAAGTTGACCTAATTTTCATAGACTGGACATACACCACACGTATTTATCAGTGCAGCAGGCCTAGTTCCTTATAAAGGCTGACCACCTCCATCTGTTGTCCAATATGTAACAATCCCTTGAGTGGTCCACTTATAGAGGTTCTAGTGTATATGAAAATTAAGGATAAGGTTAATAACATGATTAAGGCCAGACATACTTGTTTGAACTCACTTTGCTTTTATGTTTGTTCATTATACAGATGCCATTGTCTATAAATAGGGGCTAGCAATGGGCTTCCACAGAAGTGGAAGTCATGAATAGAGGCAGATTGGCTCCTTCTGGTCCCAGAGCTGATTGACAAAGCCTGACATGTGATTCCCATGTCAAGACACGAAATCAGTCTCCCTTCATCAGCCCAGCCATAGGTTGATTGTCTCTTGGGGAAATAAGCAGAAGATAATCAAATTACTTATATAATTCTTGAATTGCTTCTAGAGGTAAAACCATGTGAGGGGAAGAACATGAAACAATCTCATATAAAATAACATCAATGATTCAAATATTTGGATGTGCCAAGGTCAGATCATAGTTATGCCTCATTTTCTCGTTTGTAGGTCAGAGATAAATTTGTAAGTATCCTAGAAAATGGCATACAGAATCGTTAGAGAAAGGTCTCTGTTAGAAGTGATTAATTTTATCCAGTTTCAGGAAATTATTAATATGTTATCATCAAGAGTGAGAAAGCCTAGATGGCTTCTTTATGCAAAGATTTTCACATGCTGCTTTATTCACCTTCTAATTTTTCCTGTCCTACCTCTCCCACCCTATGCCTTACATACAAACATTCTGTTCAACCAACGGCACAATTCTCAATTTTACGTAAAGATATGGAGTGGGGGGGGGGTTTCATATCACACCACCTGGAAGTCCAGAGTCTAGATGTTTAGGATGGTTGTCCATTGCAATTTGCCAGGAACAGCAGCACTGTCTGCTAATATTCCTAGCATACATTTTACTCTCTAATATTCTCAAAAGCCTCTGTTTGGATGATGAATGCTGTGGCCCCCCAAAAGATATTAAAGTTTAGATAACAAGAGAAAAAGAAAGATCAAGTTTTAATGAAGACACATCATAGGGAGTCCATCTTCCAAGGTCATAACCTACAGATGGCAAACAAGCCACCTTCAGTCAGAAAGACTCAAGTCCCCCACACCCTGATTTGCACCATTGCTGCATCTTGAAAATGACATTTATTTCATGGGTCTCAATCTTTTCTTAAATTCTGTGTATATTAAAGATTTTTGTTACCAAACTCTAATATGCTAAAGACTCTAAAACCTTTCTTTTCAAACCTATTTATAGATTCTTAAACAGAAAAGATGACATCTTTTACCAGGCATGACTTCTAGCACTTGAAGCAATGACTAATGTCTATTTGTTCAATCAAGATCACTCACAAATTATTTAGCCATGTCAAGAGTGTAAAAATCTATTCATAATAACATATATGTAGGTGCTTATGTGATTATCATTATTTATGTATAAATGAAATAATAAAACAAAATGTAAGAAGTAAAAAAAAAATCCCAGAACATTATTTTAGCTGAAAGGATTTTTTAAAATATAAGTAGGTTATTTTTCCTGTAGAAATTAATCCACAGAGTGGGGAGAGTTTGCAGATTTCTGATAATCTATCCTATGTAAGCCACCGTCTCTTCTCCTCATTTGACAATCTCTTTTCTTCTTTCCTTTTGTTTAAAAATAACGGTCACTTCTCCCTTTGGTGGCATATTAGAGCACAAATAACAAACTAAAAATTAGTTCAAACAAGGTGAACAGGCAGGCAGAACAAAATCTGTCTATTGACAATCATTTAGCCACTGTTTCACTCTCTGGCAGCAGAGAATGACAAATTGTGGGCCATGAAGTCATCAGCCTGCAGGATCATGTCATTTAAATGGGAGGATTACACAAGGCTTGTATCTGGCAGAAAATGACACTCCTCTCAAATTACAATCCCAGCTACTCCAGCGGCAGAAATGACCATCATCAATATGAGGAAATGTTCAGGATCACAGGAGATGCTGTCCTCTATTTCTCTTCCTTCCCAGTAGAGCTCTGTGCTCTCCAAAATGAGATAGCTGTAAATTCGCCAGATAATTTCCTGATGATTAAAGATGCTCACCAAGTTAAGACATACGTTTTTCTTCCTTGTATGTTGGGTCTCTAATGAAAAGACAGATACCTCTCTGCAGGGGTTTAGGCAATGCCCTTTCCCCAGGACCTGATTAAATCAGGATGCTTAAAAGAGTTTTGCTTTTATGATACTAGTAGTTTGAGCTCTATTGGCACTGAGTTTAAACACTGCAAGCAAAATATTAGTTTTGGGGTCTGCAGTGTATTCATAGCCCTGAGTGTCTCCAACAAGCTTGGCCAGAGGATTCTGTTTATGTGAAAGAAATTGCTATGATCAATCACTCTTTAGTAAGGATCAAACAAAATGCTGAATCGAGAAATGTTTTCCATTGGCCTCGTTCAGCAAGAGACCAGAGCACTACAAGTGAGCTGTTATAAATATTCTGCAAGAAAACTGCAATTTATGTTCTAGATTTTTTTTTTCAGTTGTTGATAGGAAACCTCATGTTTCAGGATCATTTTTTTTCCTCCAGCTGATGTTATGCAGTCTCCACAGAGCAAAAGGCAATTTCAGTTGCCCAGCATTGGCTGTTACAAGTATTTTAGAAGCTTATATTTTTCTTGAAATGAAAGAAAACCTTTGAAATCCTCAACATGCATTGCAGAGATGAATTCAAATTTTTCTTTTCTAAATCCACATAAGGGTAGTCAAGGTCATTATTATCATTTCATAAATGCATTAGGAAAATGGGAGAACATTTGGGTTGTAGAAAGCTCTTCAAAGAAATAGAAAAGAGGAGAGAAGAAAACATAATTTTGAGTTCTAACTAATGTTTTTATTTTATTTTATTTTAATTTTGAGATAGAGTCTCAGTATATTGTCCTGTGGTGTCACAGCTCACAGTAACCTCAAACTCTTGGGCTCAAGTGATTCTCTTGCCTCGGCCTCCCAAGTAGCTGGGACTACAGGACCCTGCCACAACACCCAGCTATAATTCTGAGTTCTAATTTCCAGTTATGAGAATATATCAGGAAGCCTCATGTTATTTCAAAATTTACTTCCATGTGTCCCTTTATTATTTTATAGGGTAGAACAGGCTTTTAAATGACATGGAGTGCTAACTTAGGGCTGTGTGTGTGTGATGTGGATTTAGCAACAGGCAACATTTTAATATTCTGATTTTATATTTCTACTTTCCTTTTCTTCAGCTCTCAGCCCCATCTGGTTAGATACTTATAAATTTAAAACCCTCAATTCCTTTCAATGCCCTAATTAGATATTTGCCCATGGATTTTTACCTGCACCCAAATTCAAGATCTCTCAGTTGTAAAAGTCATTGCTTAATTATTTACTTCAGAGCAGTGCTCTAAATGTGTCATCTACTGCTTGAAAGTTTCATTAACGTTTCTGTATAAAATAAATCTCGATATTCTTTTCTAAGGCATTCAAGGTCCTCCATGCTCTGGCTGAAATTGAATTTTTTTGTAGCTTTCTTCCTCACTTCTTTTTTTTTTTTTTAAATTATTACTTAATCAAACCCTACACACTGGTCAATTACTCTTTATTCTGTAGCTTTACTAATTTGTTTTCCAGATGCCAAAGGCCCTTTCTTGTCCTTAAACTTGTCTTCCATTCAATGTTTTTAAGAGCTCCAGTGTTACCCCTCTGTCAAGCTTCATCTTAGCAGCACGTACTCCCTGATATCATTGCCCACCTTTCTGAGGAAAGAAGAGAATCTTCTGGTCCCATGGCCCTTTGCTGGTTACCACACTTACCACTTCTTACATCCTAGGAATTCCTAGGAATTTATAGGCACACTTTAGTGTCCCTGAATTATCAGACTTTTCAAGACACTCCCTGAAAAGAAGACCCACGTCTCATCCCTGTGGTGTTGCTCTCACTGGTAATTAGTGATTTACAGGTGGTTTGCAATAGGGTCTTGCTAAGTGAATTAGGAGAAGTGTTTCTTTTTTTCAGTTCTGTTGAACTCATCAAAACTTATTTGCCATAAGTGCTAGTCCCTCATTGAACTCCCTTCTCTATTAAGAAATTAATAAACTTGTTTATGCTAATAAAGGTTAATGAGTTAATGTTTTATTCTCACTTCAGGCATCTGCATTTAGGAAGAGGCTTCTTAGTGGCTGGTACTGCCTTGGATTTATGACAGCTTTTATAACATGGACAGCAATATATTTTTGTCCTGATCTGTGACCCTTTATAGCATTCCATTTACTGGCTTTGCTTTTACTACTTTGCCCATGAAATGCCGCAATCCCTGAGCCCTCAAAAACCCAGACCCCAAGCCCTTCTGACCTGTATATTATCCTCCTAATGAATACTTTGCAAAGGTCTTATTCTCACATTTTAGTTTATCTTGATTAACTGTATCCTGGGCCTAATGTTGTGAAAAATTCAGAGAGATGCTTTCTTTGTAAAAAAGTAAAATATTGAGAAACTGAATATACACCGACTAGAACATCTATAAAAATAGAACTCTGACCCTCCATCTGTAGTAACCAGTGCAGGAACCCAACTTACTACTTACAGTAACCAGACCAAAAGTCAGATTTTAATCTCCAGAAACCAGACCGGAAGGCAAACCATATCTTCTGTGACTGTTAGTTCAAAAGGGGCCACACTTAATTAATTAACAAGTGACAGCCTCCACTTGCAACTTAAAACTAAACAAGGAAAGCCAAATATATCCACCCCCTAGCCTCAACCAAGCATGTAGGTCCTTTGCTTCTGATCATCCCACCTCCAGCTTCTTTATGCCAACACCCTCCAATCGGGGCATATCTGAAGCCTTCTCTTTCATCCACTGGAAGGCTTTCCTACTCTTCTGTTTGCTTTTGAAACTCTACCAAAATATGAGTGATGGTTGCTGACTTCCTTGTTAAATTCTTTGCTTTTACCTCTTTTGAGTTTGTTTCCACAACACACCAGTAATAATATTGGTTTTTGAGAAAATCCCTTGGTATTCACCCAGGAGAACAAGTCTGGTCTGGTTCTAGATCAATTCTCTATTGCTGTGCTATGAGGTCACTTCAAACTTGGGGTGACCTTCAATAATCCTGTCATCACTTCCCGTGATTCTCTGGGTTGGCTGAATGCTTCTTCTACTGGTTTCGCCTGCGCTCATGTGTGATACAGCGTTCAGCAGAGGTATTGCCTTAGATCTAGACAAGGCTGGGGCTGCTGTGACAGCTTGCTCTCTGTTGCCCTGTGGTTCTTTACTCCACAGTATGGTGGTATCAAGTCAGTGTAGTAACAGACCGGCAAGAAGACCCCTAAAGGCCCTAACTGTTTCAACCTGAGTCCCCGTCCATCTCAAACCCCCCTTTTTGGTTTAATTCTGAGAACAGGTTACAAGGAAGTTCTCTGAGTTCCCTGACTACCTAGGCAGCTAAACAATGGTGAAAAGTTCCTCAAGCAAAGTTTCCCAAGCTACTGAGTCTCCCAAGCCAAGTTTGTCTTTGTGCCAACTGGAGCCAACTACCTGACTGTAACCCCGCCCTATAACCAGCCATGTTCGGCTTTTGTTCATTCTTGCTTTGCCACATCAGCACAAAAGGTGTATAAAAATCAGCCTGTACTGCACTTAGGGGCCGTCTGCCCTTTGGGACAGTGGTCTACCTGTGCAGGTATAAATAAATCATCACCTAATTTGTAACTAAAATTGAGTCTGTATTTTTCTTATGGGTAGCCAAAGTTACAACACCAGTGCCCTAGGATAACGAAGACAGAATTTGCAAGATTTCACAACTGGAAAAGTATCCCAACAAAGATAGCATTTTAGTATGGAAATAACATTTAGGAAAGATCTGGTTGTATGGGTAGGATTTCAACTGGGAAATAAAGGAAGAGAGAAATGGGAGGGAGTGGAGTGGAATCAGACAATGGTGATGGAGCCTCAGTTGACCAGTGCAGGTGGAGTACAAAGGGGAAGAGTGGAATATACATTTGAAAGTCATTTTAGAATCATGAAGCACCTAGAATAACACAAAGAAGATTTCACATTTAATGCAATAGACATTGGGCATTCATTTAATATTACTGGATAGAGGAAATCAATGATTGGAAACCAGGAGTGAGTGAGGACACATTGATTGTACAGGTGGTTGTGTAGGGACAGGGGCTTAAGAGGCAGCTCTTCAAGTAGAATCAATCATGATTGGAAACTCACTTCCAAGGGTGAGAATAAAACTGAGCTGGGGCTTTGAGACTCATAATATTTCAAAAAAGACAGAGGGGAGGAAGAAAGAGAGAAAAGAAGAAGGAAGAAGAAAGGAGGAAGGAAGGAAGGAAAGGTGGGAGGGAGAGAAAGGAAGGAAGAAAGATAGAGAAAGGAAGAAAGGAATGAGGGAGAGATGGAAGAAGTGAAGGAAGAAAGGAAGTGGGCAGAGAAAGGGGAAGAAGAAGGAAGTTCTTTCTCACCTGTTGGCTCCTTAGAGGCAGATACCAGTGAACAATTTTTTTAGGCAGACAAAATCAAATAACAACAGTCTTATGCCAATGGATGGATAAACTTTAAAGAAATGAGACCGAGATCAGGGCGTTTAAGTACCTTGCTCAGGGCCGCACACTAGCAAGTGCTAGAGGAACAAAACATATCCAGAGAGTCTGGCTTCAGCAGTAACCCATTTGCACTTTACTCCACTGCCTTTATAAATAGTTGATTCCTGAGCCATTTTGATATTAAAAATATGTCATTGTCAATGCAAGTAGTAATGACTCACTTGGGTTAATAGAACAACTTCTTAAGTAATGCCCTTAAGTTGAATATTTAGTCTTTATGAATCTATTCTCCACAGCCTACCATATGGTCTATAAACACATATACACAAACATGCACACACAAACCCTGAGCCTTTCATACCACACCTTTTAAAACAAAGACTGCAATGTCTCCATGTCAAACAAAGGAGAAGTTATTCCCTCCTTGGCAGATTCCAACAGATGTTTAAAGTCTGGTTGCATTAATCTTCTGGGCTGCCATAACAAATATCACACATTGGGTGGCATGAATAACAGAAGCTCATTGATTCACATTCATGGAGGTAAGAAGGCTACAGTCAAGGGGTCAGAATATTTGGCTTCTTCCAAGGGTTGAGAGGGAAGGGTCTGTTCCAGACCCCCCAGCTTAGCTTGTATATGGCTGTCTGTTCTTGGTGTGACCTCACATCGACTTTCTTCTATACCTGTCTGTTTCTGTGTCCGAATTTCCCCTTTTTATTAGATTTGGGCCTGTCTTAGTTGACCTCACTTTATTACCTTAGTAAAGACTCTGTCTCTAAACATGGTCACACTCTGAGGTCCTGGGGTTTCAGACTTCAATATGTGGATTTTGAGAAGGCACAATTCATCCCCTAACACTGACCCAGATGGAACTCTTGCATAGTCCCTCACAATTCATTGCCTTTTACGAAGTATTTGTAGTCTCCCGACTTAACGCTGTCCCCATTGCCATCTTTTTTCAAAATCTTGTTATTATTATGCTTTCTATTTGCCTTGAACTATCTTGGCTGTCAAGAGCATCATCATCACCTTGACCTAGTTAACTCCTACACACTCCTAAGAAGGCTTCATGGCAGTCTGGGCTACTTAAATTCCTGCCCAAGACTCCAGATTTTGTCTATGCATGTATCATAGCATGTCCTGCCACCAGGAGACAGAGGGAAAGGCTGGCTTTCATTTGCCAAACATACAAGTCTGATGCATAAAAAGCATCCTATCCATTTATGTATGAAAATAGACCTCACCTGGAGAATAATTAGACTTAGCAGAGCAATTCTTCACTCAAGACAATTATATTAGCAGCAGAGGTTGCCCCATGAACCCAGAATCAGAACTAAGAGAATGAGATGATTCAAATTTTGGATAGCATCAAGCTAAGTTAGTCTGATGATATTTTCCCACAATTGCATAGCTTTGACAATTCATTCATAATAATAAAAAACTTGATAATATTTTACTTAACCCTTATGCACCAAATGCTACATGCAAATAAATTATTTCATCTGATGTTCACTGTAAGCTAGTAAAATCTGAGATAGGACAATTAAGTTCATGAAATCATCCTAGAAAAAGTGCTGAATATCACTATGGTCAACTCCAAAGAATTCCCCTCGGCCATCTAGTGACCATAGTGAAAGTCAGCAATGAAGTATATAGCACTTTTTCTAGATGAGTTCATGACTGAATTGTCAGACCTCATTAAAAAAGGCAGGTCATAAAAACTTCCAAAATTGCTTTAATGGGTAGACTAGGCACTGGTGTCAGTGCATAGTTTCCCAAGGGGAGTACTTCAAAGGTGACCGTGGTGACATTCAGAAATGAGGCATGTAGCACTTTTTCTAAGGTAAGTTCACAAACTTAATTGTCTGAACTTGTATGCTTATTATCCTCAAATTAAAATCCCAAGAATTGACACCTAGAGAAGTTAAGCAACTTTTCCAG
Source organism: Arctocebus calabarensis (assembly GCA_963573935.1). Classification (NCBI taxonomy): domain Eukaryota; kingdom Metazoa; phylum Chordata; class Mammalia; order Primates; family Lorisidae; genus Arctocebus; species Arctocebus calabarensis. Next base: position 9,851 of record CAUYON010087673.1, read on the forward strand.
GATTTGAAGAAATGGTAACAGACCTTAGATTCCTTGCTCTTAACTCCCTCACTCTGATAGTGGAAATTCATTGGTGAAGGTGCTCTTCCTACACTGATCTATATGGAAACTTCAAAACTTTGCTTTTACAAATCTATTCTTTCAACGCTGATGAGCACACTTTGATGAATATATGTTTTAGCTTTCAGTTATATCTTGATGGCATGGGAGGAATCCTGTGTCTATTATACAAAGTAGCTTATCTATCTATACTCTTGTCTCTTAAGTTTGGGTTTTAAATCCCAAAGAATAATTTATGATGAAGTGTTCAGAGGATGCTTCACTGTAGTCTGCAGGTTCTGGCACCAGCACATGGAATTATAATTATCTCTTTATGTGTCTTATTGCGCCACTAAAATAAAAGTTGTTTGCAGTTAGTTAGGATTCTAAGGTATTTATTTTTGAACCCCTATCTCTAAAAGCATGTATCAACACTGTAAATAATAAATGTATCAACACTGTATAGACTATATAAAGTCTTGTCAAATATGGGAGAGAGTTTGCAAGTGACAGAGACCAACTCTGGCTGAGCATAAGAAGAAAGAAATTAATTTGAAGAATACAAAAGAGTTTGTATTACAGAATGGAAGGGGAGACAAGAAATGGGCCAGTGCAGCTTCAGAAGTCTGAGTTGACAAGCTGTCCATAAAGTATCTGGAATGAATCAACTCCTAGATTTCTAATTTTTATGTCAAGCAGATCAAGATGGCTTAATCAAGGTCATTGATCCACCATTTGTCGATAATGGATCTGGCTACGTTTATTGATATCCTGACCAGGCTGTAGCCAGCGAGAAAAGATTAGTTTCCTCAGAGATAAAATCACATCTAAAGGTGAAGGGATGGATGTTGACCACCAGGGGGAAATGTCTATGATTTTAACTGATTTAATAATATGGAACTTCTAAAATTCTGTGCTTAGATGAAATTCTTAAGTTCTTAGAAGATTTTAGGCCTTTGAATTATTAGACATAGGGATTCGGAAATCATTTGACTGTGATTGTTATATGAGGTTTGAGAATAGGTAAAGTGACAAAAAAAGAAGAAAACCAAGACTTAACAAAGAGAACTATAATACAGAAAGTGTATTTTAGGGAAAAAATAACAAAAGTAAACAGAAGGTAGTAAACCCTTAGAAAACTGCCTAACTTCTCTGAACTCCACATAGTTTAATTTTTGCTTTGTTTGTCCTTTATAAAATACTGATTCTATTAATGCCTAATTCTTTGGTGAGTTATGAGGATAAAATGAGATAATCTATGTAAAGTTCCAATTAAACTTGTTCCCCATCAATAAGCCTTAACCACTATTGTTATTAAGAAAAGGAGAAAATGGAAGGCCATGTTTTAGGAACTAAGGAAGTCCGGAAATGCAGTAGGTTTCCTGTTTCAGAGTGATCTAGAGGAACAAGTTGGAACTTCTAATAGTTAGAAAATCATTGAAAATATGCAGGAAATACCTTTCACTAAAGGAGAAATGGTTAAAAATTGAGTTGATGGCAAGGCAAGGCAAAGGTAGGTTACTCTCTCACCACAAATCTAAGTCAAAGGAAAAGGAGCTGGGAATTCATGAAATTCTCCCTGTCAGCTGCCAACTTGAAATCTGTCCTGTTATTTGAGTCAATTCCTGGTATTTGGACATCCTCCTCTCTTTCCGTGCCAGAGCCTTCAAGGGGAAAATTCTGAAACTAGACCCAGACTTTTGTGTAATCTATAAACAAGTGTCTACTCTTGGGTCCTAGAAGGGAGCTTTCTAAATGAAATCCAAGCCTGGTTTATTTGTCTATTTACAAAACCGATGGGATAATCAAAACAAAATGATGAAACGTTAACTGAGGGAAAATAAGATTCCTTGCTCACATGCACCCCTGGAGATAACTCCATCAGCACATGGTGAGCTGACTCAGAATCTGTCTACTCCTTGAATTTCTATCTGTGAGTTCAGATAGGTTTCTCCACCATACATTCTTCTGATCAAAAGAAACATAAAACTTTTATTGAACTCACATAAAGTCCAACCACTGCTGGAAAAGAAAACATTCCTATTCCTATTGCATTTTTGATGAAATGGGTGAGTTTTTAAGCATAAACTTATTTCAGTCAAAAGTGAGTTATTTAAGCTGAGTTCTGAGTATACGTCAATGAAAAACACTGTTGCCTTGTTGAGGTTTTATTAATAATTTGTGGAAATTCTACTTATCCTTCGATTACTACTCAAATACTCCCTCTTCCTTAAAATCTGTCCGATTTCTAATTGCAAATACTCTCTTCCACTGGACATTTTCTTTCTCTCTCCATCTACATCAGCTTCTAGTGTATCCTTGTATATTGCACTAATTTAACACTTCTTGAGGGAAGTTACTGAAGTCAAGAATAGTATTTCTAGGGCGGCTCCTGTGGCTCAGCGAGTAGGGCGCCGGCCCCATATACCGAAGGTGGCGGGTTCAAGCCCGGCCTCGGTCGAACTGCAAAACAAAAAAATAGCCGGGCGCTGTGGCGGGTGCCTGTAGTCCCAGCTACTCGGGAGGCTGAGGCAAGAGAATCGCTTAAGCCCAAGAGCTGGAGGTTGCTGTGAGCAGTGTGACGCCACGGCACTCTACCCAGGGTGATAAA
>CAUYON010087674.1:0-15696 GCA_963573935.1 Arctocebus calabarensis
TTTTATTTCTTCCTGCACCCAACTGTCATTCAACAGAAGGTTGTTTAGTTTCCATGCCTTTGTGTGGGGTTGAACGTTTTTGTTGGAGTTGAGTTCCACCTTTAGTGCCTTGTGGTCTGAGAAAATACAAGGTAAAATTTCGATACTTTTGATTCTGTTGAGGTTTGTTTTGTGTCCTAAGATATGATCAATTTTGGAGAATGTTCCATGGGCTGATGAGAAGAATGTATATTCTTGATCTGTGGTATGGAGAGTTCTATATGCATCTATCAAGCACAGTTGTTCTAGGGTCTGATTTACGTCCCTTATATCTTTGTTTCATTTCTGTTTAGAGGATCTGTCCAGCTCTGTAAGAGGAGTGTTAAAGTCCCTGTTATTATGGTATTATAGGCTTTCGTATTGCTCAGACTGAGTAAGGTCTGTTTCAAGAATCTGGGAGCATTTAAATTGGGTGCATAAATATTTAGAATTGAAACATCTTCTTGTTGTATTTTTCCCTTGACCAATATAAAGGGACCATTTTTGTCTTTTTTGACTTTAGTTGCTTTAAATCCACATGTATCCGAAAATAAGATTGTAACTCCTATTTTCTTCTGAATTCTGTTTGCCTGAAAAATTGTCTTCCAACCCTTAACTCAGAGTTTTAATTTGTCTTTTGAAGCTAAGTGTATTTCCTGCAGACAGCAAATGGATGGCTTTTGTTTTTTAATCCAGTCAGCCAATCTATGCCTCTTCAGTGGGAAATTCAAGCCATTAACATTTACTGAGATAATCAATAAATGTGGTAGCATTCTATTCATCTTGTTTTGTGAGAGTCCATTGCTTAGTTTTATCTTTTGCATAAGTGTGGAAGTTAGGGTCTGGCCTTTAATTTCTGAGTTCTTATTTTGTTGTTGATCCATTGTGATGGTCAGTGTGTAGACAGGTTGGAATATTTCTTGTAGATCTGGTCTTGTTGTGGCAAATTTCCTCAATGATTGTATATCAGTAAATGATTTGATTTCTCCATCAATTTTAAAACTTAGCTTCACGGGATATAGAATTCTGGGCTAGAGATTGTTCTGTTTAAGTACATTAAAGGTAGAAGACCATTGTATTCTTGCTTGGAAAGTTTCATTTGAGAAGTCTACAGTCACCCTGATAGATTTGTCCCTGTTGATCAACTGGCGCTTACTTCTGGCAGCTTGAAGAATCTTTTCTTTTGTCTTGACTTTGGACAGGTTCATCACTATGTGTCTTGGGGAAGCTTGGTTAGAGTTGAGGTGACCTGGGGTCCAATATCCCTCAGAAAGGAGAGTGTTAGAATCTTTGGTGATATTTGGAAAATTTTCATTCATAATATTCTCTAGTATAACTTCCATTCTCCTGGGGCTTTCTTCTTCCCCTTCTGGGATACCTATAACTCGTATGTTTGAATGCTTCATAGAGTTCCATAATTCCGCCAGTGAACGTTCTGCTTTCTCTCTCTTCTTTTTTGCCTCTTTAAATATCTGAGTTATCGCAAGAGCTTTGTCCTCTACCTCTGAGATTCTTTCTTCTGCATGGTCTAATCTGTTATTGATACTCTTTACTGCATCATTAAGTTCCCTAATTGATTACTTCAGTTCCCTCATCTCTGCCATATCTTTTTTATATTCTTCTCTTAATTGATTCTTTTTGGGATTTCTTTTTCTGCTTTATCAACATTTTCCTTCATTGCTTCCTTCATTTCCTTGATTGTTTTCATCATCTGTATTCTAAGTTCCCTTTCTGTCATTTCTAACATTTCCTTATAGGTGGAATCCTCTACAGTATCTACCTCACAGCCCCTTGTAGAGGTTGCTCTGGACTGGTTTTTCATGATGCCAGGAGTTTTCTGCTCATTCTTCCTCATGAGTGATTTCTTTTATCTGTTTCCTTGCCCTAATTTTCCTTTCACTTCCTCCTGCTCTTTAAATTGCCATGCCTCTGGACTAGGGTTTCAATGAGTCCTTTTGGTACAGGACCAGAAGGATGAGCATTGAAGAGCAAGAAGGGAAAAAATAAAGAAGGAGAAAAAAAAAAAAAAAAAGAAAGAAAAGAAAAGAAAAAGGAGGAAGGAGAGGGGGTGGGTAGAAGCAACTATTGACCAAAAGAAGAGAGGCACAGAAAGAGGTGGACAGGAGCAATATAGGTGTACAGTAGGTTACTTGACCCAACCTTAAGAGCCCCCAACCTCTGGGGGTGCCTGGTTGGGTGATTAGGTCAGCAGCTCTTTGCCAGCCTGTTTGGACACAGTACCCCACCTCCACCAAGTAGAGAAGGAAGACAAAAATGCAATAAATAAAATCAAAACAAGCAAACTGAAAACTTTATGGGATAAGATTGGGGAAAAAAACAATTAATATGGGTAGAAACACCAGCAAAATTGAAGTCTAATCGTTGAAAAAGGCAACAATGGAAAATTATATTTAAACTAGAAAAATGAAGAAATAAAAGAAAAAAAAAAGAAAAGAAAATCTTTAAGGAAAATGTTGAAATTAAAAACAAAACAATAACAAAAACAAACAAACAACAACAACAAAAACCACAAAACAAAACCAAACCAAAAAACAAAGCAGTATATATAGCTTGCTGATGTTGTCTGGGCAAGAGGTGATCTTCTGGGGTGTGATATGTTAATCACAATGTTGATACAGCTATACAAAATGGAGACCAGAGGCCTCTAATGATTTCTCAAACCCTGCAGGGTGGAGAGCTTAAATCCTCCTCAGCCTGCTTAGAAGACACTTTAAATTGCTAACTTGGGCTAAGCAGAAGCTTTCCCAGGAAAGCGCTTGTCGCTGGCATCACTCCTTAAGTGGCTATCCATTTACCCAGTGTGCCAAAACCAGTCTCACCCTATGCCCCTGTGGGCTAAGGCTGCAAAGCATCTCAGTCCCCGCCTTTAGGCTACTCGATTACTAGATTACTCGTTCCTTGTTCTGTGACTCTGAGGGTGGAGCTTGCCAGGGCAGTTCTCCCACGATGACTCCACATGCCCCACAACCAAACACTGGTAGCTCCGTCTGGCTCAGTGGCTCAGTCTGGAGCCCCAGACTACACTCAAAGACCTCTGCACTCTTGCCCCAGTTCTCCCAAGGCAGTTCAACCAACTGCCAACTCCAAAAGAAACCCAAATAGCTCATAGGTAAGGCCTTTCCAGTTTGCTATCTCACTTGTGCTGTAGCCACAGCTGCTGGCAGGCTCAGACCGAACGAACACATGCAACCACTTGCCAGATCTCCACTGCTTTTGCCTTCCTCAGGGGGTCCAGAAGTCTCACGCTGTCTCCCTATGTCCCCAAAGGGATGTTTCTGGGCAGATCCCGCCAGCCAGAGATGCCTGAAGTCTTCTCTCCCCAGTCTCACCATGTCCAGCTGCAAGGAAGCTGTTACTTGGCCATTAGGTGATTTTCTTGTCTCAGCCTCCCGAGTAGCTGGGACTACAGGCACCCGCCACAACACCAGCTATTTTTTTTGTTTTGCAGTTCAGCTGACACCAGGTTTGAACCCGCCACCTTTAGTATATGAGGCCAGTGCCCCACTCGCTGAGTCACAGGCACTGCTCAGGGGTTCCCTGGTTTTGAAAGAGACTGTTAAAGAAGGATGCTGTCAACAGGAGAGGCTGTCAGTGTGAGGAGACACAAATTAGCAAGAAGCTTTAATTTTAAGAGCTAAGAGGTACAAAAATGATAGTGTTTCAGTTCAATGGGATCTTATTTTTTAAAATATAATATATTTGCACATCTGAAGACAGTCACATGCATAGCAAAGCATGAGATGTCTAACCCCAAACTAGGGAAGGAATAGTGCTTCTTAAGAAGACATTCTTTGTACCATTATACCCTGGCTGTGAAATGATGTGTCCCAGATAGTGGTCTGTAATTCACACTTCATACTTCCATTGTAAAAGAGAATATGGTGTAGGCAAGGCTAAGATAGCCAAACATTCACTGCTCTTTGGAAAAGCATACCATGTAATTTCATTGAAGACAAAGCAATTGGAACAAGTAACCTTTTCTTTCAGCTTAGATGTAGTTCTGTCTTTCAAAATGAGCTTTCCCATTTGCCAAATGCAAAGAGGAGGCTGATCTTCTCAGGAACATAAGATATCAAATATAATTAAGAATAAAACTGAGAGTCTTTTTAAATCCAGAAGACAGGAGTCCAAACTTCTTCTAAATGAAGGTAGAGTGTGAATTTGGCCATGACCATCCTGAGAGGTACAGAATTCCCTGATCTTGTGTTGCACAGGATTCTATCAGGGACATGTGTTGTGATGCTTTCTGGGTTGGGGTCTGTTTGTCTTTATTTATGGATGATTCAGATAATCCTAGGTTTAGGCATAGTTTGTTTTTTCAAGTCTTCCAAAAGTCACATCTCTTTTTGTGAACCAATTTCATTGGTGGTGTGAAGCCTTTTCCCATGGAATTTTGGAGGACAGTTCAAGATCATGGGTCATGATGGTAGACAGATTGCTAATGTGGTGTCCTTGACCCCTGACCCCTGGTGTTGACTCTTTTGTATGAACATGAGCAGGACCTTTGACCTGTTTCTTACTACTAGATTACACAGCAGGGTTGACCAAATGTAGATGAGTATGAGTTACATTACACTAGTCATCATGTGTGTTTTCATGGTCTCTTTCCCTTACCTGCTGGCTTTAAGGAAACAAGTCACTATGTTGAGAGGCCCTATAGGGCAAAGAACTGCAGGTGACTCTAAGAATGGAGGGCAGCCCCCAGCTGATAGCCACCAAGGAAGTGAACTCTGCAAACAATCTGAATGGTCTTGGAAACACGTCCTTCCCCATTGGAGACTCAGATGATGAGACCACAGCACCTTGATTACAGCTTTGGGAGCCTATAAGCAAAAACGTGAATTTAGTTGTGTGTTGTTTAAAGTGGCTATATTTGTCATAGTTGGATATACAGCAAAAAAATACTGATACTTAGCAAAAAACTAATCAGACGTTATCAGTCCTGGTGAGTGGATTTGTTTTCCCATGATATTGATGGCTAACAGTGGGTAGTAAAGACTCCTGCTGATTTGCTTTACTTTTTTATCTCCTTAAAATCTGGGTATTAAAGATAAACTCAAACTTCGTTTTTTAATTATGGGTTAATATGAGGGTATATGGTATTCAGTTACATTATTTGCCTTCATAAGGTAAAATCCAAAGTCTGAGTTGTAGTTGATTTCCTCCCCAGGAGATGTGCTGTCTGCCCTTACACTGTACCTGACAGGTGGGAACCAGTCAAGCCCTCTCCCTGCCTCCCCCCTTCTTGAATTTAATCGTGTTTTTCTCTTGTAGGGGCCTGTAGTTGTTGGTCTACTATTTTCAGATTAGTACTGAGTACATGGGATGCTTGCTTTTTCATTCTTGAGATACTTAGGAGAAGGTTCCCCAGATCCATCCAGGTAAATACAAAGGATGGAAAGTCTCCACCTGTGATGGCTGGACTGTACTCCACGGCGTAGGTACACCACAGTTGATTAGTCCATTCATGGGTTGATGGGCACTTGGGTTGTTTCCAATCTTCGTCATTATAAATTGAGCTGCTCTAGACATTCAAGGGCAGACAGACATGCTTGTGGTAGAATCATGGTTTTTTCTCCTGGGTAGATATCTAGTAATGGGATTACAGGATCAAATGGGAGATCTACCTCTAGTAGTCTGAATCTGAGGATTCTCCACACTTCTTTCCAAAAAAGGCCGTACACGCTGATCGCCTCTGCCCTTCTCTCTCTTACTGTAGTGCATGTGTGTGTGTGTGTGTGTGTGTGTGTGTGTTTAAGCTTAATCCTGGTGCAAGGAATTGAGAAAAAAGGTTTTTAGAAAATAAAAGTTGTGTCTACCTGGGCTGGTTGCTAAGAGCGCGGTGCACAGCACAGTTCCGAGGCTCCCCAGCGTTTCCTTCGGCAGCGCCTGCACACTCCGGCCTAGAGTGAAGTCTGCTGTCCTTGGGAGCCAGTATCGGCACAGCAAGTCATAATGAGGCCGACGGTTTGACCACTCTGTGCAGGTGCCAGAGAAGAGCCAGGGAGGAGACAGTACAGCCCCGCCAAGGTGTGATGGCATCAGGATATCGCCTAAAGGACAGGTGCAAATCATGTATTCAGTGAGAGGATCCAGAGGGTCTGGAGACTGACTCAGCTCATCAGACCCCACGTGTACATCAGCCACGATACTTCAGAAACTCACACAGTAATCACATTTTACCTCATCCATATGTTCTTCCTTCCTTTTCTCCCCTCCCCCTTTTTCCTTTCTTTCCCTCTTTTCCCATATGTTTATTAAATGTGCCCAATTATTAGCATAGTATCAAAGACACTGATGCCTTTTTTAAACTCCTTAGGAAATACTCCTTATGTTTGTCTTTTTTTTATAAATAATTATCAAAAGAATTTGAAAAGATTACCTATTGGGAAATAAAGGAAAGGAGGGTCAAGTTATGTGTTTAAACAGGCTGATCAGTGCCAAAGATAATAGAACAATTCTAAATGCTAGCAACTAAAGATCAGGGCTCCTCATGGAACCCCCTTTTTTGTACTATTTAAAAACATGTCTGTGAGGCCAGGGATGGTGGCTCATGCCTGTAATCCTAGCACTTTGGGAGGCCGAGGCACAAGAATTGCTTAAAGCAAGGAATTCGAGACCAGCCCATGTAAGAGTGAGATCCCATCTCTACAAAAATTAGAAAAATTAGCCTGTTGTAGTGGCAGCTGCCTGGAGTCCCAGCTACTCAGGAGGCTGAGGCAGGAGGATCACTCCAGCCCAGGAGTTGGAGGTTGATGTGAGCCATTCATACCAGGGCATTCTAGCCTGTGTGACAGGGAAAGACCCTGCCTCAAAAATGAAAAATTAATAACCCTTAAGAAATGTTTAAATATTAAAAAAGTTGTATAAAGTCTGTGAATGTCTGAGAAAGATGAATCCTTTCTGTTACGTTGGTGATTTTTTATTACCGCATGGGTGGCTGTTTTCTTAGAGGTGGCACTTCCGATTGGCTTATGGTCTCTCTGACTGTCCACTGCAGTGTAGGACACCGGGTCTGTGAGGAACATGAGGGCGTGGTGGCCTCCCTGTGCCTTTGAGAGCCAGGACCCAGTGGGCAAGGTCATCTGGGAAGCGGGAGGCGCTGTCTGGGGTAGAGCTGGTCTGGAAGCTTTTGAAGCAAAACTCTAATCAGAGAAGTGAAGGAGTTTGCTTTGTGAGATCATATTCCCACGGTCTCCCGTGCCATTGGAAAGCAAAGCAGAGCGTTCTCTCTCAAGGTCTTACGTAATTAATCAATTCGATTTTATAGGCAGATAAACAGAAAACAAGTATTTGTTTGTTTTTCCTTTTTTGAGACAGAGTCTCACTTTGTTGCTCTTGGTAGAGTGCTATGGTATCACAGCTCACAGCAACCTCAAACTCTTGGGCTCAAGTGATTCTCTTGGCTCAGCCTCCCAAGCAGCTGGGACTATAGGCACCCGCTACAATGCCTGGTTATTTTTTAGAGATGGGGTCTTGTTCTTGCTCAGGCTGGTTTTGAGCCTATGAGCTCAGGCAATCCACTCACCTCGGCCTCCCGGAGTGTTGGGATTACAGGGATGAGGCACCATGCCCAGTCCCAGAAAACAAATATTTGATGAGAACTTCTTATTTCTCTTCCTTATAAGGAAGTTTGTTTGTTTGTCTGTTTGAGACAGAGTCTCTGTCTGTCATCCTGGGTAGAATGCTGTGGCATCATAGCTCACAGCAACCTCAAGTTCCTGGGCTCAAGAGATCCTCCCGCCTCAGCCTCCTGAGTAGCTGGGACTACAGGGACCTGACACAATGCTGAGTTGCTTTTAGGGATGGGCACACTCTTGCTTAGACTGGTCTCGAACTCCTGAGCTCAGGCAAACCACCTGCCTTGGCCTTCCAGTCTGCTGGGGCTACAAATGTGAGCCATGGTACCCAGCCCTTAGGAGCTCTCTGAAACCAATCCTCTCGAGGAGTCAGAGAAGACCCTGCATGGATGCTCAAAAAAGATGCACCAGGCATGGCCCCCATCTAGAAAACTAACTGGGGTCAGATACAGTCCAGGCAAAGACAGTATTAAGAACTGTTTGTCCCTATCGGCGGGCCTTGGTGAGCACACTTCACTATTCATTCATTCATTTACTCATGTTAGAACGTTCATTGTGTTTTCAGGCTTCTGATATTAAACTTCAATTTTCATTGCTACAGGGACTGTCTTAGCTCAAGCTGCATAACAAAATACCAAGGACACTGTGGTTTAAACAAAGACATTTATTTCTCACAGTTCTGGAGGCTGGAAGTCCAAGGTCAGGTGCCAGCCAGCATGGTTGGGATTTTGGTGAGACTTTCTTCCTGGCCTGCAGATGTTGCCCTGGTTCCTCTCATGGCAGACAGAGACTGAACTCCAGAATCTTCCTCTTCTTATAAGAACACTAACTCCCGTCATGAGGGCCCCATCCTCATGACTTCATCTGAACCTATTACCTCTCAAAGGTCCCACCTGCAAATATCATCCCCTTGGAATTAGGGCTTCAACAGTGGGATTTGGGGTAGGAGTGGGGAAGGCACAAACACTCAGTCCCTCATACTAGCTGGAGATGTTTTTGTTAGGATTGATGACATCACCAATCTTAGAACGCAGGACTCGGAGGGACAGACAGGTGCATTTCCATCTGAGGCAGGTGCAGGAGTCAGCTGAGAGGACACTTAGTTTATAAGATTTATCAGACAGCGAGTGGGCTTCTGGGCTGCTGGAGGCAACAGGCAGTTAAGGAGCCATCAATTACCCTAGAACTCATCCTGCCTTTGTGTGCCAGGGCCCATCCATTATTGCCCAAAATGCCAGTATTCCTTTTAGACTATGTTTCAAGGGATAACTCTTATCTCAGAGATCCATACCAAAATATTAGTGGTTCCCAGTAAAACAAATCAACTTCCTTCCTCCAAACTAGGAATACCTATTGAGACTTTTATCAAAGCATCTGGAGGAAGAAAAAGGTTGAAAGCAGATTTTTGATCGAAAGGAAGCATATTGCTTAAAGTCAGGGGCCTGGAGGGTCGTGCCTTGATTGACAAAATAATGAAACTGTTGATAGGGTCCAGAATGAGTTGGCTGAATCTGTGTTCATTTCTCCATAAATTTGCCAAAGTCAGAAGAGAAAATCCATAGAGGCAGAAAGATGAACCATTTGACTAAGTGTGTCATCAGCCTGCTTGTGGTCAAATTCCACCCTCATATATTCATCTGCACACTCTGCTATGAGTTGCACATGGATTTTGTGGTTGTGGTCAGATTTAGGCTTGTTTTTCTTTCTGAGTCTTTTTTAGTCCAAAAGCTCATCATTTAAAATTTTTGGAAGCAATTTAGAAATGCTATTAGATACCCCACCCCACCCCCAACTTTTGGAATACTTACAGTTATTTTTTCTGGCACAAAAACACTAAGAAAAAGAAAAAGGACAAAAATGTCAGAATATCTTCCAAAAAGAAATATAAAGGTAGGGCCTACTTTATTTATAAGTCATTGGGATTTGTTTACTTTTATTTGTACCAGAAAAGTCATTTAATATATTTTAAAAAGCAGAAGACAGACTATCTTGTGGAAAAACTTAAATGATATCAGTTTTGCTGTGTAATTACAAAGAATAGATGTCTTTTTGTTTAATTCAACGTGGTGGTTCCCTGTTTAAAGCAGTGACTGAAAAAATTAAAATAAAATAAAGCAGTGACCAAGAGATTTAATAATTAGGGGATACCTTCAGGGCATTGGATACATTTTTTTAAAAGCAGCAACTTGAGCTATGACATAAATTGATTTTTAATTCCTAATCATTACATTTTATTTCTAAAAAAAATTTATAATTGTGAGAACATTGCCTTTTAAGTGGTTCATGATAATTTTGGACCTTGAAAGAACCTTTAAAAATTGTGTTTTTACAATTAAACACAGAATTTTGTTGGATTAGTTGGCTAATAACTTTAAACATGTTTATATTGGCGGTTTTTTTAGAACATGAAAATTAATCCATGGTTTATACCCAAAGTCATCTTCTGTCAGTAGAACAGTGTTTTGTGTTTTTTGTTTTTTTTTGTTGTTGTTGTTGTTTTAAGGCAGAGTCTCACTGTGTTGCCCTGCTTAGAGTGCCATGGCGTCACAGCTCACAGCAACTGCGAACTCTTGGGCTTAAGTGATCCTCTTGCATCAGCCTCCCAGTAGAAAGGCGTTTTTCAACCTTTTCTAGCTCATGGCACCCTTGAACTTACAGTTAAACTTCCTGAGGGACACTAAAATTATGCTGATGATAAAGAAGAGTAAAAGGAAAGAATATAGTTAGTATACTTCGAACTTCTTTGGAAAATAATTCAGGGTTGGGCATTGTGCTCACACCTATAATCCCAGCTCGCTGGGAGGCTGAGGCAGGTGGATTGCTTGAGCTCACAGGTTCAAGACCAGCTTGAGCAAATGTGGGACCCTATCTTTAAAAAATAAAAATTAAAAAATTAAAAAAAAAAAAATATATATATATATATATTCAGGTGCTGTGGTAGACATCTGTAGTCTCAGCTACTCAGGAGGCTGATGCAAAGGGATCTCTTGAGCCCAAGAGTTAGAGGTTGCTGTGAGCTGTGATGCCACCACACTCTATTGAGGGCAAGAAAATGAGTCTCTGTCTCCAAAAAAAAAAAAGAAGAAGAAGAAGAGAATAATTTATTAATAATCTTTAAAAATTTCAAGGTGCAGCTAACCCCTTGGCACACCAGTTGAACGTCACTGCTGTAGGACATGGTGTAGTTATAACTGAGAGTTCTGTGCATGAAAATGAACTTTGCTCCTCTAAAACAGAAGGGCCAATATCTTTGTTTTCTTCACAGACATTTCTGGAATTGAACCCACATGCCTACAATTTGTACCTATGGATGGAGGGTAAAAGAAAATCAATCCTAACCCAACACCTTAGTAAAGGCAATGACTGTGGGTCACTTCATAATCATCTTTGGTGCTTCAGTAACTAAAAGGTATGCATGGGGTCAAGGGCATCTGGCCGAGTGCTCTGCCCGCCCTTTTGTGCAGTTACATTTTGTACAGCTCAGGCACTTCTGCACCTGTTGTCTGTACACTCTGTGCAAAGCCACACACTTGGCGTGGCTGGTGCGTCCTCAAACACACCTGTGCTTTGTGTGAAAGGCTTTCTTTGAAATTGAATTTAAGGTGAGCGGGAGATAGGTAGATTTTCTTCTCTCTGGTGATTCTCCAGGGCACATGGTTTTCCTTTGGGAAATCCAGGAATAGATGTGAGCAAAACGTATTTTTAGGTGGTGCCTGCGGTTCAGTGGGTAGGGCACCGGCCACATACACCAAGGCTGGCGGGTTCAAACCCAGTCCGGGCCAGCTAACAATAATGACAACTGCAACAAAAAGACAGCCGGGCATTGTGGCAGGTGCCTGTAATCCTCACCACGTGGAAGGCTGAGGCAAGAGAATCACTTCAGTTAAGCCCAAGAGTTTGAGGTTGCTGTGAGCTGTGATGCCACAGCACTCTACCCAGGGTGACATAGTGAAACTCTGTCTCAAAAAAAAAAGGCAACAAAAACCAGTGTTTTTACATGGATTGTTCCCCCACCCTGTGCTTGCATATTTGATCTTTGAGCCTCGTTACCTTTCTTCTGTTAACATTTATAACACGCCCCTTGACAGGGAAGGGAAGGGAAAGGTGTCCAAGGCTGCAGCTAACTTCATTCTGTTCTTTCTCTCCCATTCTGCACTAGTCCTTTCCCGGCCACCTGAGTCTTCAGGCAGTTTTACCCTCTCCCTCGTCTCATCCCCAAATTACACCTCCACAGGAAGCCCTCAAAACATGCCCATCTGCTCCAGATGTGTCAAATCAACTTTTCCTATATTTCTTTTTCCAGACAAACCATCCAGCAAATGTGTAAACAGGTTGCTTTTTAGAAGGAGTAAAGATTACTCTTTCTCTGCAAAAAAAAAAAAAAAATCCCATGGATTTTGGAAACTCTGTTTCCCCCTTTAAAAAAAAATGATGTAAAAAAAAATAAAAAATAAATAAAATAAATGGTGTAAACTAAAATGCACATGCCTGTGTGGCGGAAGCAGAGCAGCATCCCTGAGCGTTGTTCCCAGATCGTCAGCCTGATCTGGCTCATCCTCGGACTCAGGAGGGAACCTGCCCTGCAGCCAGATGCTGACCCCTGGCCCCAGTGCCTTTCCAGGCAGCTGGGAAGAGTCCCCACACGTCAGGCAGAGGTGGCAGGACGGGGTCAGGGGATGGGGGACCTCAGCCCCCGCCTGCCCTTGCCATGCGTGTGTGGACATCCTTCCTGTCCGGGGGGTTTGCCTCACGGGGCGGCACAGCCCAGTGGTTCATTCAGCTGACCGTCACCTACTCTGTGCCAGGCACCGTTCCAGGAACTGGGCATTCAGCAGTGCGCTAAGTACCACCCGAGTCCTTGTCCCACAGACCTGGAGCCAGGCAGGCGCGTACACCAGTGGAGAGGGGTGGACAGAATTAAATTAACGCAGGACGCGTGGCTATCGAGTGACCTGGGCAGGACAGGGCTGGAGCACAGAAAACGTTAGGTGAACTCAGAAGTAACGCGTGGACATGGGCGCCCCAAACTCCAGCATATCCACAAATCCCCCAGCGATTCTGCGCTCAGGCCGAGTGGGAAGGACTGGAGCAGGCCCCCCACCGCCTGCATTTCTACCGTGTTCCCTGGCTGCGCCTCTACCACTGGCTCCCCAGACCGTAGCAAAGATCAAGGCCTTTTTGACCATGGTCAAAATTCTTCTCCTCTCCCCCGCCTTTTGCTTGTGGTTGGCATGTAATAATTTGACATATTTATGGGATACAGAGCGGGATTTTGACACAGGTGTGCAATATGTAGTGATCAAATCGGGAATTAGCGTAGCCCTCACCTAGAACAGCGGTTCTCAACCTTCCTAATGCCGCAATGTATTTTCATTGTTAAAAAGGGCTCACGACCCACAGGCTGAGAACCGCTGACCTAGAACATTGACCACTTCTTTGTGTTGCGAACATTCAAAATCTCCTTGCTTGGTGAAAATCTCCCCTAAATGACTGTTATGTTACACGTTCCCTCCTCGTGTGCTCCAGAGCACTAGAGTTTGTTCCCCCCACCTAGCTGTCATTGTGTCCCTGTTAACCAAGGTCTCACTGTCCTCCGCTCTCCTACACCCTTCCTAACCTCTAGTAATCACAATTGTACTCTCTGCCTCTACAAGCTCAGGGGGGTTGGGTTTGTTTGTGGGGGGGGGCTTTTAGCCCCCACATATGAGTGAGAGCATGCCTGACTTGTCCTTCTGTTCTTTTTCTTTCTTTTTTTTTTTTATTTTGAGACGGAGCCTCAAGCTGTCACCCTGGATAGAGTGCTGTGGCATCACAGCTCACAGCAACCTCCAATTCCTGGGCTCAAGCGAGTCTCCTGCCTCTGCCTCCCAAGTAGCTGGGACTCTAGGTGCCTGCCACAACGCCCAGTCATTTTTTGGTTGCAGCTGTCATTGTTGTTTGGCGGGCCCAGGGGTTGGATTCTAACCCGCCAGCTCAGGTGTATGTGGCTGGTGCCTTAGCCCGTTGAGCCACAGGCGGCGAGCCTGTCCTTCTGTTCTTAATTTCCTTTAACATAACATCCTCCAGGCTCACCCGTGAATGACAAGACTCCCTTCTTTTTTACAGCTGAATAATATTCCATTGTGTATGCACACCACAGTCTCTTTATTCATTCATCTATTGACGGACACTTGGGTGGAAGGAATTCAACTTTTACTGTGAGTGAAATGAGAATCCTTGGAGGCTATGGAATACATATGAAGCAGCATCAGATTTGTTTCAAAGGAGCCACATTGGCCGCTCTCTGGGAAACAGGGCAAAGGAGAAAGTAGCAGAAGGTCCGAATGGTCCGGGTGAGATGTGTCAGTGCCAGCATCTGGGTTGCTGGCAGCTGGGACGGCCACACTGCTGCCACTTTCAGTGAACGTGGAGACTCAGCTCCGCTGCCCGCGTGGAAGGTGAGGCTCTTTGATGGCTCCTGCCTCAATCCTGAATTTAATTTCAGCTGCGTCGTTATTATTGAATTCAATGTGGAGTTGTTGACCCCCGTGATTGTAATGTGTGGACGCCATTGCAGGGGAAGTGTATTTAGTAGATCTCTCAAAGAAGTAAGGATAATTAATTGCATTACAATATGACACGTGAAGCTAGAAGGAGTATCTGATTTTTTAAACTTTATTTTGGTGTCCTTAAATTTAGAGTAAGACATTTTGCTGCTAAGTTCATCTCAGAAAAAGAAACTATCTGGAATAGAAATTAACACCAGTCTGCAGCCCGTCACTGTATGACGGTCGTCTTGTTCACTTCGGATTCCCTAGCTGAGTTATTTTTATTAATAGCTGTGATATCTAATTCAAAACATTTATATATTTCTCATCCCTCTGATTTCATAGTTTTCCTAAGAAACATTCCCAGAAGTCTTTAAAAAGGGGTTCTGGAGCAGTTTTGCCTCCCCAGGGATGTCTGGCCATATCTGGTGTGATTTTGAGTTATCAGGATCACAGGGGCCAAAGACACTGGTAAATATCCTCCATACATAGGCCAGCCGCAATAAAATGTCAGCAGTGCTGAGTTTGAGAAACCCCGCCTCTCGGGTGACCGCAAAGCCTTCAACCACAGGGGGTGGGATCGACCCGAGAGGCCAGCTGCTCTGCGGCGCTTTAGAGTTCCCAGTACTTCCAGTGGGCTGCTCCCAGGGACGGGTTCCTCGGAAGCCCAAGGTTGTGTTTGTTTGTTTCAGATTAATGTGAGGGTACAAAGAATTAGGTGACAATGTTTGCGCTTGTTAGGTGGATTCCCTGCTGAACGTTGCCTCCCGTCCCCAGGGATGCCACATACCCTTACCTTGCGCCCATTCGGTGGGAGCACACCCCTCCCCCGCTCTCCTCCTGTCTTTGCCTTGCCTTCTCCCCCATCTTGAATGGAGTTGAGTTGCGTGGGTGTGTATCAGATGGAAGGCCTGTGCAGGCCAGCTCTGGCTTCAGGATTACCCTCTGTCTTCCCCAGATCTCCCCTACACCGACAGCAGGGTGGGAAACTCTCATCCAACCTTCCCTCCTTCCCTGGCACCAGGTCAGACGTGCAACTCCGGCTCAAACTCGCCCAGTCCTTCCTGCTTCCCTCCCATTTTTCTCTCAAGATGTTTCTCTGTAAAGTTCTTGCACATTTAATCTCATTTATGGCCTTCTCAGCAGGCCTGCATTACTATATCCTGGCATTAAATAATTGAGAATAACAAATTTATGACACTTTCTTTTTTTTTTTTTTTTTTTTTTCAGACAGAGTCTCACTATGTCACCCTTGGTAGAGTGCCGTGGCGTCGCAGCTCACAGCAACCTCCAACTCTTGCCTCAGCCTCCCAAGTAGCTGGGACTACAGGCACCCACCACAATGCCCAGCTATTTTTTTTTTTTTTTTTTGGTTGCAGTTGGTTAGCTGGCCTGGGCTGGGTTCGAATCCACCACCCTCAGTGTTGTGGCTGGCGCCATAACCACTGTGCTACGGGCACTGAGCCTATACAGAAATGACTCAGATAAGGAATTGACTGTTACATTGTTAGTAAAAGGAAAAGAATAAGCTAGAATAATTGAGGAAGAAA
>CAUYON010087675.1:0-20138 GCA_963573935.1 Arctocebus calabarensis
GGCGCTTGTAGTCCCAGCTACTTGGGAGGCTGAGGCAGGAGACTCACTTGAGCCCAGGTATTGGAGGTTGCTGTGAGCTGTGATGCCACAGCACTCTATCCAGGGTGACAGCTTGAGGCTCTGTCTCAAAAAAAAAAAAAAAGGTGTTAATTTCCTCTCTTTCTGTTCTCTTGAGGAGGGCTTGCAGTGCTATAAATTTCTCTCTTAGGACTGCCTTTGCAGTGTCCCAGAGGTTCTGATAATTCGTGTCTTCATTATTGTTTTCTTCCAAAAATTTGGTAATTTCCTTCTTAATCTCATCTATCACCCAGCTATCATTCACCATGAGGTTATTTAGCTTCCATGTTTTTGTATGATTATGCAGATTCCTATTGTTACTGAGTTCCACTTTTATTCCAAGATGGTCCGAGACGATGTAAGGAATAATTTCTATTCTTTTAAATTTGCTGAGTTTAGATTTGTGACCTAAGATGTGGTCTAATTTGGAGCATTTTCCATGGGCTTTTGAGAAGAATGTGTATTTCATTTTGTTAGAGTGAAATATTCTATAAATGTCTGTTAAATCCAAATGTTGAATGGCTAAGTTTAAATCTAAAATTTCTTTGCTTAGCTTCTTATTGGAGGATCTATCCAACACTGCTAAAGGGTTGTTAAAATCTCTGATTACTATGGATCTGGAGGAAATCAAGTTGCTCATGTCTGTTAGAGTTTCTCTTATAAATTGAGGTGCATTTTGTTTGAATCTCAATAATTGACATCTCATCATATTGAGTATTTCCCTTAAACAATATGAAGTGACCAACCTTATCTTTACTTACTTTTGTTGGTGTAAAGCCTATTCTATCTAAAAATAAAATTGTAATGCCTGTTTTTTTCCGCTTTCAATTTGCCTGGAATATAGATGACCATCCCTTCTCCCTGAATCTGTATTTATCTTCTAAGGTAAGATAAGATTCTTGTATTCAGCAGATATCTGGCCTGAGTTTTTGTATCCAGCAGCAGCCTGTGTGTCTTTAGAGGACAATTTAAGCCATTCACATTAATTGAGAATATTGATAGGCCTTGTAGAATTTTGGGTATTGAATTTTTCTAAAGACCATTGAACATTTTAAATCTTTTTGCCACTGTGAAAGTTGGAATTTGATCAAAAGTTTCTGAGTGAGTTTACTTTTGTGGTAGAGAGTTGAGCTGGACATTATGGAGGATAGGTCTGAGAATATCCTGGAGAGCTGGTTTGGTTATGGCAAATTTCTTCAACATGTGAATGTCATTAAAGTATTTAATTTTGACATCATAAATGAAACTCAGTTTAGCTGGATACAGGATCCTGGGTTGAAAGTTATTTTGTTTTAGGAGATTAAAAGTTGATGACCACCCTCTTCTAGCTCGAAAGGTTTGAACAGAGAGATCTGCAGTCATTCTAATATTCTTCCCCTTGTAGGTTATGATTTTTTTTTTACATTTGGCTGCTTTCTACATTTTCTCCTTCATAGTTAAGTTCAGTGAAGTTAATTATGATGTGCCTGGGGAATGTCTTATTCAGGTTGAGTTGTGCTGGGGTTCTGAAACTGTTTGCTATCTGAATTTCAGTATCTCTTGGTATGTCTGGAAAGTTCTCTTTCATAATCTCATGAAGAAGACCTTCTGTGTCTTGCGAATCTACTTCATTGCCTTCAGTCATCCCTAGAAGGCAAATATTGGTTTTCTTTGAATTACCCCAGTGCTCTCTGAGAGAATGACCCATTTTTGCTCTCCACTTCTCTTCCTCCTTGAGCATTTGTGTATGTTCAAAAGCTTTGTCTTCGATGTCGAAAATTCTTTCTTTTGCCTACTCCATTCTGTTACTGAGGGATTCTACTCCGTTTCCCATATCTTGGAAGGCTGCAACTTCTTTTCTCAATCTTTTCTAAATCTTTGGTGATTTTGTCTTTGAGTTCATGGAATTCTTGAAACATCTTTTGAATTATTCCCAGATTTTCTAACTCCAACTTTACCTCTATTCTGTTGATGTTATTTGCCACCCATATTCTAAATTCGATTTCTGACATCTCAGCCATCTGTTTGTGAATGGGATCCTCTGTTTTAGCTGGTTTGTCATTCCCTGGGGGAGTTGAACTGTTCTGATTATTCCTGTTGCCAGAGTTTTTCCTCTGATTCTGCCCCATGATTGTTTTTCACTGTTTAGTTAAATGAGCAGGTAAGATGAAATTGGATTGGAGTCTTTTGGGGTTGTGGTTGTCTAGCACTTCACCAAGGAACTGGGACTGGTGACTGCAGCTTTTCCTCTACATTTTTGCAAAGGACCTGTACAGTTCTACAGTCTGTGACTCTAGATGCCTGGTTGGTGTAGTGGGAGTAGGTGGCTCTGTCTTGTATTCAGCTGATCTCTGTCCAGTCCTAGTGAATCAGTGACTCTGGGTTGCAGTCTTAGCATTAGAGAAATACAAGCAACTAGGAGCAATACCTGGAAGTAATATCTGGAAGAGGAAAATCACAAGTAATGTCCCTCACAAGTAATACTTGGAAGAGGAAAATCAAACCTTTCCACCACACCAAAACTGGGGTACCACCTTGGAGGGTCCTCGGGTGATTTGTCCAATGCAAGTGTTCCAAACCAATTGTCCCAAACAGCTCTTATTCTCTAGCTGGAGAGTTCAAAATGTCTCTCAGACACTATATATTAGGTGTCTACTGGTAGCTCAAGTGTGGTTTGAGTACCTCTGGTTCTCTGAGGAGTCAGAATGGCCCATACAGTAGAAGGTTTGGAGCAAAGGGATTGATGCGTCTTTTCCCACCTTGCTCACCCTTTGCCACTGGACTCTGGCAACCCCAATATCTGGCAGCCCATCGGCAGTCTCTGTTAACCCAGTCTCTGTGGTCCAGTTCTGTCTAATAAGCAAATGTGCCAGGACTTTGTGCCTGCCACAGTCAAAGTAAGCTCACTGCCTCCTCCTCATGGTTACCACCCTCTGACACCACCCAGCAGGGGAAGTTGAAGCCTGTGTGCCTCAGGCACTCAAGCACAGCTGGAGAAAGATCCACCTGAGTTCAATCTAAACCTGAAGATATCCAATCAGCAAGAGAATTTTTCCCTCTGCCACCACACCTTTGTTGCTGCTGTTCTGCAGCTCTGGTATTCCTATAGGGTGAGGTCTGGTTTTCTCTGGCAGACCACAGTATTGGGGAGATGATTCTCCAAAATTAGACCCCAGCAGGATCATTCTATTAATGCTGATATTGGGTAGGAGGTGTTTTCCCTTGGGTTTGTGCACCTCAGCAGTTCTTAGGTCTCCACCCATAGTGCAGAGACCCAAGCCTCCACCTACTGAGATACACTTTCTCAGGGCCAGGTCAGTCACCTTTCCCTTTATGTCTTTCTGTACTGTTACTGGGTTCACTGGTAGAGCACAGCTGCCTTGCCTCCATCTATGCAATGCCCAGTCCTAGCCAAAATGTGCACACATTTTGGTCTCTGCAGGATTTGGACTTCTAGACCTCCAGGCCAGGGGGGAAGGGTAGACTAGAAGTATGAGATGGCAAGGAAAATATTTGGTCAAACTTCCTGCCAGACAAGGAAATTCCTGGGCTCACAGCAGGAGCTCTTTGGAGAAGGAATCTCAGCTTCCAGCAATTTCATCCAGTGGGGTGAGGGAGGAGCGCCTCAGTTCATTGCTCACTAGGGGAGATCCAATAGCAAGCAAGCAACTCTCTTATGGGAGGGGATGGACACACGTCCTCTTTGGGAAGAGATCTGTACCTGAAATTTGTTTCCTTGGAATTGAAGGTTGCTTTGGCAGAGAAGACATGCAATTATCTATCTCTTCTCTGAGCTCAGCTCCCCTTCTTCAGCTTTGTTTGGTTCTTTCTGGCTGTTATCTTGCCCTCTGGACTGTAACTTCTGTTGAAAGCTGGCTCCAGTCACCCGTGAGCCCTCATTCCCCCTTGTTTTTGTGGAATATGAAAATTGGAGTTAGGGAACATAGGCAACCCATGGATTTAGCAAAACACAAAACACATTGAAACCAAAAAAGGAAAAAAACAGACAAAAAGGCTACCAGACACACAGGCACACAGACGCATGGGCAATCAGGGACAAATAAACATACAGACAAAAAACAACTGCAACACAAATGATGATAATCATAAAATGATTTTAAAAAACTCTAAAAATCTGATGTAAGCACTCTCAGCAATGATAAGAAGGGAAGAAGAGGAAGAGAAAAAAGAGAAAAAAATAATATTAATAAAAAAAGAAAAAAATTAACAATTCCTACAAGAAAAGGATGAAAAAAAGAGAAAACAGAGAAAATAAAAAATAAAGTCACCAACCACAAAAATATTATCCATATATATATAAAAATATACAACTATACATATGACGTATGGGTCAACTTTAGTAGGAATATATTTATGTTGCAATATGCTTTATGTACACCGTGTGGCCCTGTGAGAGATTCCCAGGCTTATACCTGATTCACTGTTCACATTGTTACCATGGTTACCACCATACCTGGCCAGTAGGAGGTGCCTGTGGCTGTTGCCATTTCTGAAATTTCAAAATATGTCTGTTTCCTAATGCCTAAACTGGGCTGTCCTGCTCCAGACGGCTCTCCTGTCTGACCTCCAAATTTGGCACTAGAGTCCACGCTTCACCAATCTCTCCACTCAGCTCCTAGTTTCCCTGCAATCCTGGAATTGCAATCTTCCATGGGGGAGGGGCTGGTTGCCGCTGGCTCCCGCTGCTTCACTAGCAGCACCAAGACCCTTCAGACTCTGCGGCTCAGCATCACACTCTTTTTTTTTTTTTTTTTGTAGAGACAGAGTCTCACTTTTTTGCCCTTGGTAGAGTGCCGTGGCGTCGCCAGCTCATAGCAACCTCCAACTCCTGGACATAGGCGATTCTCTTGCCTCAGCCTCCCTAGTAGCTGGGACTACAGGCGCCCGCCACAACACCCAGCTGTTTTTCTGTTTTGCAGTTTGGCTGAGGCTGGGTTTGAACCCACCACCTTCGGTATAAGGGGCCAGCGCCCTACTCGATGAGCCACAGGCACCGCCCAGCATTACACTCTTGAGTCCAGCAATCTGCTAGTTCACTGCACACCCTGAACTGCCAGTCTACATCAATATTCCCTGCCAGGAATGATCTAGTCTATTCATTCACACCTGCTGTTCTGGGAAAAGGTGCCCAGGAGGGTCACCATTTCTGACATTTCAAAATGTGTCCATTTCCTGGGTGGGGTCCCTTCCCCTTAATTTTTCATGTGGCTGCCTAGCCCCCTACCACTCTGAAGGGCACCCATTTCTGGTTTCCAAATTCTGCTCAGGAGTCCACACTTCACTGAACTTTCCACAAAACACCTAGTTTCGCCACTAACTGGGAGCTGCAGTTCTCCGTGGGGGAGGGGCTGGTTGCTGCTGCCTCCAGCAGCCAGCCACCTGTCACTGGCACCATTTCAACAGTGGCACAGAAATTTCTCCAGCAGACTCCGCGGCTTTGGGGTACACCTCAAATCCAGCAATCCACCATTTTGCTACACACCTCAAAAGTACAAATAATGTCCTTTTACTTTTTTCTTTTGTCTCTCCACACGGGGCATGATCTAGCTCCCTTACTCTCACCTGATGATTTGGGAGAGCTGAACTAAACATCTGTCAGGTCAGCCATCATGCTCCGCCTCCTCTCCAATTGTGTTTCTTGAACTGGCAGGCTGACTTCATTTTCAAGAATAGTTCAGCTGTTTACCCAAGTTGAATAGCACAGTTTGTCAGTAATTCTTTAAAAAAAAAAAAGGTGGTTTATGAAAAAAACAGTCGCTCACCTCACAGTTCAAATACTTACACACTTTTCCTCTAGACATCTTTGTACTCCTGTATGCAGGGAGATTGTGTACTCTCTATTCCATCACACAGAATAGTAAAAAGATGTACTCAAGGATTGAAGCATAAGAAATGAACATTTTCTCTTATGCATTAAGGCCATCTTTAAGTGAACCTGACTTAACTACTTCATGTGAGTTAATACTGGCAAAGAATAAGGTGACTTGTAGTAAAGTTTGATGCCATTACTTTGACCTGTGTATACAGAGATACCAACAGGTTTACTCACCATCCTTGTTGCACCACTGGTGAGAATGTTAACACACTCAAAAGGACAAATAATGTCCTTTTTTTTTTCTTGAGACAGAGTCTCACTCTATTAATCAGGCTAGTGTACTGCTGCATTATAGCTCACAGAAATGTCAAACTCCTAGGTTCAAATAATCTCCCTGATTTAGCCTCCTGACTAGCTGGGACTCCTGGCACCCACCATGACACTCAACTAATTTTGTTAGTTCAAGTAGAGATGGTCTTCCTCAGCTTGTCTCAAATGCCATAGATCAAGCAATCCTCCTGCTTTGACCTCCCTGAATGGTAGGACAACAGGCTTGAACCATTGTGGTTGGCCTCAAGCTTGTCTTAATATAATTGTGAAAACAGTTGTGACTCTGAGCCCCTCAATGTGTGTTGACATGGTCTATAGATCACCATTTATCTATACTACAGTGGTAATATCAACATTTTAAGAATTGGCCGTTTTGTAGGTTAACCAAATAGATGTTTAGTGTACTTGCATTTTTGACTGTAACAGTTTTATAATTTGAACAATGAAATTCTGCTTAAAAACTAAAATCAAATATGCTAGGGGAGAACCAAATAACAATAAAATTAAAGCTTAACACTAGAAATAACTGTCAGATTTATAAAGTATTGTGTTTAAAATTGAACTTTGCACCTGTGTACGTGGACTGTCTTTCCATGCACATATGTATACAATTTCTTATTATATTACTGCTTTGAGGCAATTGAATCTTCATTAATGTAAAGAAATGTTGCTCCCTTCCATTATTCTTTGTATTGTTGTATAACAGTGGAAAAACTCATTTTTTATTGGAACTTTCTTTTGAATAAGTTCTTTACCACTAAAATGCAGTCTTTCTAGTGCCTTGTGTCAAATGGCTTTTAGATGTCAGTTTACTAAATTAATTTCCATAGTAGAGCACTCTCAAGACATAGATCTGATCCATATTTGAGCCCCTTGTCTTGGGAAGCTCCAGAGTTGGAGTTTACAGGTAAGAATCTAGAAGTTGTTTGTGCAAACTTGACTTTTTTCACCACTGCTCTTTAGGATTGTGGAGATAAATCAAGAACAACTCCCTGAATCCTCTCTGAGGGCTAAAGACAAGGTACACAACAAACAAGGGTCATTGAAGAATGTGCACATAGAGTTATACCTAGGTTTAGAGGAAGTTTAGCCACACCGACCTATTCTCACATTGGGTAAAAGAGACTAGGAGACTAGGTAGTGTGACTGTAGTAGTTAGAATTATTTCCTGACATTGTTGAGTGTAGAAGTGGAAAACCAAAGCATGGTTCAGGTATTTTTGTTTTTATTGACTTAACCAGAATTCTGACATATAGCATAACCCATCTACTTAAACCTATGATCCTATCTAAACTCAAGGTGAACCCTCATAATGTTGTAAAAGTAAAAGCAGTTGGAGTTAGTGCCTATGATTAATGCCTGTCAATTGGTATTGACAAAGTGATGATGTCATAACTTATGCAAATATGAGGTAGAATTCAAGCTTTATGTGATGAACTAGTGCTAGTTTTCATTTTGGTTTGGATATGGGATAAATTATTTAGACTTGAAATATAATCTGTCCAATATTGTCAGATGTTAAGTTTCTCGCGGATACATTGTGGAGGACAGAAAAGTATGAAATGTCTGATGCTTGCATAGGAATGGCTTTGGAAATTCCATCTTTGTCTGTCCCCTTCCTAGCTTAAGAGCTGAATGTTTGATACTTATCAACACATTTCTACATTTGTTTAAGTACAAGAAACAGTCAAAAAGGTTGCATGGATTGTAATAAAATCTTCATACAATAGGTTACCCCCATTCATCTGCTGCAGCAAGGCACTGCAGGGTGTTCTTGACACACTCAATATCTAATTAACTCACTTATACTCAAACTCTGCTTTTTAAAGAACAAAGAAAAAAAATTTAACATTAGTGTTAACAGTAAATGGAATTTTCTTTAATTCTGAAATGTTTGGAAGTCAAAGTTATCAATTGTCTTACTTGTTACCAGAAAAAAAAGTTTATTAAACTTTGTAGTGGTTTGTGAATAAGTAGGAATAAATTATATTTGAGTTTATATGGGTAATTACATCTTTTTTGTATTTAGCTTAGTAAATATTGAAGTTTTTTGAGATCGAGATCTATTTTTTCCCATTGTTATATGTTACTGGTTTTTGCAATAACTTTGGAGCAAGTTTAATTTTAGCTTTTCCTTATAAATTTATAATCCTTGCAAAGTGATATCTTTATGATGAAAACAGATTCAAAGAAATAAATTAACCCAGAGCCAAAGAATGGATCCCTAAACATGGATCCCTGTAGGTTTCCAGGTCCTGGTAACATCAGGGGTTCATTTTCTATCACATCATGTAAGCTGGGAAAATGGCAGGTGTGTTCAACAAATGTTGCACATTCACTGAGCAGAGAAACACAGATACCAGCTTTCAAAGAACAGGAACAGGCAGGAGGACTGACGGTCTCATGTAACTGCCAAATCCAATTTGATCGATGGTTTTATCCATTTCCCCTCAGCATCCACCACATTGCTTTTTGTGATTGCTAACCTATAAAAAGACTTTGTGTTTTCTTCATTGATTTTTTTTTCCCTGCTTAGAATCAAGCAAATGTACTAGAAAATAATGAAACATCCTACTTTAGCAGACAATAGGGTAGAAAAAAATGAATTAGATTAATTTGTCCTGAATAATCAAAAAGCTATACTATTATCTGTGATAAACCTAAATGTTAGGGAGGTTCTCCATTAAATCAAGACTTAATTTTGTATATCTCATTGGCTTTAGGACTAGTGTTTCTTGGAAAAGGTAATAATTACCACTCTCCTTTTGTCTTTTGTAATTACTTGTCATTTGCTAAAACTTCCATCAAGACTTATACTCATGAGAGACTTAGGTCTCTCTTTTTTCTTTTTTCTTTTTTTTTTTTGAGGCAGAATCTTACTATGTCACCCTTGGTAGAGTGCAGTGGCATGCCAGCTCAAACTCTTTGGGCGTAAGCAATTCTCTTGCCTCATGCACCCACCAAAAAGGCCAGCTATTTTTTTGGTTGTGGTTGTCATTGTTGATTGGCAGGTCAGGCTGGGTTCGAACTTGCTAGCTCCAGTGTGTATGGCTGGCACTCTAGCCACTCAGCTACAGGTGCCAAGCTCAGGTCTCTCTTTTGATTTCACTTGTCCCTTTGATCTTGCTCCCAAATCTATGCCTCTAATCCTAATGTCTCACCCAGGCTCTCAGCTTATATTCACTTTTTTGTTTTTAAGTTCTCGACTTCAAGCCTCATAGTCCTCTGTGATATTTCCTTTCTAATCACCAGACTCTGATTCTTCTTCATCAGTTGTGCCACTCAGTTTTCCTTCTTCCACCTGATTTGTGTATAGCCCCTCAAGTCTGAGTCCTTGCCACCCAACAGTAATGCCTAATATCGATCATCTTTCCAGTCAGCCTGGATTCCTGCATTGGTTTCCTGATTGGCATTCCTACCTCTATGCCTCTCTGCCTTCAGCCTGTTCATCACACTGAGGCCACAGCAATGTTAACCAGGACCTGCTGAACCCTCTAAATTAAAGGAGAAAGATTTCCCACCTTCTTTACTAGTTTTATCAGAGCATGCATGAACCAAGCAGCCCCCACTTCTTTGACCTGCCTTTGACCTCTCCCTTGCCTTATCTGAATGTTCTTTCCAAATTCTTTTTTCTTTTTGTCTATTAGATGAACTTTATACATCTCAGTCTAGTATTAAAATTTAGGCCTAATATTTCTTTCCTCACATTACTCAATACTTAGCTTTAATAATGTCTACTTCTTCACTTTTCTATTCCTCCCATTCATTTATTCCTTCTCTCTCCTCATACCCATCTTACAGTCATGGCGAGTACCATGTACTTCCTCACTCCTACTCTGCCTTCCTCATTTCCTCATTCTGCTCTCACCACCTGAAGTGCCCTTTCTATTCATGTCAACAAAGTCATTTGGACTGTGGTTTCCCCTCCCTAAATGTAGCTTTAGAACTTACTCTGGCTTCTCTTCATTAGATTCTTTATATACAAAATTTCTGTGCTTCATGCTAATTAATTCTGTCACAGTGAACTCTTCTTTGACAGGAGCTTCTAATGTGCTTTTCAGTTCTTCTGGCTTAATTGAGCAAATGTACTAGATATTTTAAGGCCCTCAAGGGTGGAATACCTTCTTGTGCTTGTCATTTAATAAACATATTGTAGCTGAGTCTGCAGGCACCTGCCCAGGTAGTTTTTCTATTTTTAGTAGAGAAAGGATCTCACTCTTGCTCAGCCTGGTCTCTAACTTCTGAGCTCAAGCAATTCTCCCACCTCATCCTCCCAGTATGCTAAGATTACAGAATTTATCCACCACATCCAGCCTGATACAATGTTTGCAATTGCCTTGGATGAAGTGAACCTTTCCCATTAATTTTTATTCACTGCGCCATAGAGCCCTGGGAAAGAGCGGGCGTGTGTGCACATGTGTGCGCATGTACACACACACACAAAGATTAAAACTGATAAACAAATTCTATGAAGTTGTGAGATGTAAACTTATAATAAGTAGCATTTATACATGCAATTATAAATAATCAGAAAAAATTAAAAAATGACTTCATTTACCATAGCTACAAACTTAGATAAAATACCTAGGAATAAACTTAACTGAAGGAATGAAGTATTACTACAGTGAAAACTATAAAATATTGATAGGAGAAACTGAAAAAGACACAAAGAATGGAAAGATATTCTATGCACTCAAATTAAGAAAAATCAATATTGTTAAAATTTCATTACTACTCAAAGAAAAAAGGAAAAAAAATAAAATTTACATGTAAGGAAAAGAAACTCAGAATAGTAATAAAAAAAATAAAACTAGAGGAATCACCTATCATGACTTAAAACTTTATGATAAAGCTATAGTAACCAAAAGAACATAGTGCTGGCAAGAAAAGACACAGAAACCAATGGGGAAAAAATAGAGAACCCAGAAATAAATTCACACATCTATAGTAAATTTACCTTCAACCAAGGTGCCAAGAACCTACTGTGAGGAATTGTCAATCTCTTTAATAAATGTTGGTGGGAAAACTAGGTGTCCTTATGCAGAAGAATAAAATTATACCCTTATTTTTTTCCACATAAAAATATCAAGCCAAAATTTATTAAATACTCAAATATAAGACTTGACATGGGGAACTACTAAAAAAAAATTTAAAGCATTTGTCCAAAGGGCAAGGGCTTCCTGAGTAGTACTCCCAAAGCACAGGCATTTAAGGCAAAATTAGACAAATGAGATCACCCCAACATATGAATGTCATGAAAGTATTTAATTTCTCCAACATAAATGAAACTCAGTTTAGCTGAGTACATGATCCTGGGTTGAAAATTATTTTGTTTTTAGGAGATTCAAAGTTGATGACCACCCTCTTCCAGCTTGAAAGGTTTCAGCAGAGAGATCTACAGTCATTCTAATATTCTTCCCCTTTTAGGTTATGGTTTTTTTTTTTAATGTCTGACTGCTTTCAGGTTTTTCTCTTTCATATTAACTTTAGTAAAGTTAATTATTATTTGCCTGGGGGATGTCTTATTCGGGTTGAGTCTTGCTGGGGTTCTGAAACTATCTGTTATCTGGATTTCAGGATCTCTTGGCATGTCTGGAAAGTTCTCTTTCATAATCTCATGAAGAAGGGCCTCTGTGCCTTGTGAAGCTACTTCATCACCTTCAGGGATCCCTATAAGGTGAATATCAGTTTTCTTTGAATTATCCCAGAGGTCTCTGAGAGAATGATCTGTTTTTGCTTTCCATTTTTCTTCCTCTTTGGTCATTTGGAAATGTTCAAAAGCTTTGTCTTTGATGTCAGAAATCCTTTCTTTTGCCTGTTCCATTGTGTTACTGAGGGTTTCTACTGTATTTCTCACATCATGTTGGGCTGCAACTTCTTTTCTCAATGTGTCTAAATCTTTGGTGATTTTGTCTTTGAATTCATTGAATTCTTGAGACATCTTCTGAATTAATCCTATAATTTCTACCTCCATCTTTACTTCCATTTTGTTGATCTTGTTTGAAATCCAAATTCTAAATTCGATTTCAGACATCTCAGCTATCTGTTTGTGGATGGGGTCCTCTGGTTTGGCTGGTTAGTCATTCCTTGTGGGAGTTGAACTGTTCTGTTTATTCATGTTGCTGGAGTTTTTCTGCTGATTCCGCCCCATGATTGTTTTTCAGCATTTAGCTAGATGAGCAGGTAAGGTGAAATTGGATTGGAAACATCTACGGTTGTGGTTGACCAGTCCATCACCTAGGAACTGGGACTGGTGACTGCAGCTTTTCCTCCACAATTTTGTAAAGGACCTGTACAGTATTACAGTCTGTGACTCTAGAGACCTGCTTGGTGTAGTAGGGGTAGGTGGCTCTGCCTTGTATTCAGCTATCTCTGTCCAATCCTAGTGAATCAGTAACTCTGGGTTGCAGTCTCAGCTTTGGTGAAATACAAGCAACTAGGAAATTCCTTCCCCCACCGGTAATATCTGGAAGAGGACAATCAAACCTTTCCACTACAGAAAAACCTGGGTCACACCTTGGAGGGTCCTCAGATAATTTGTGCAGTTCAAGAGTTCTAGACCAATTGTCTCAGACAGCCCCCACTCTCTAGCTGGAGAGTTCAAGAGGACTCCAGCAACTAGATGTTAGGGGTCTATTGGCAGCTCGTGTGTTTTGAGCACATCTGGTGCTCCAAGGAGTCAGAAATGGCCTTGCAGTAGGAGGTTTAGAGCCAGGGGGTTGATGCCTCTAACTCCACCTTGGTCATCCTTCACCACAAGACTCTGGTCACCCCAGTCTCTGCTAGTCTCCCTGCAGTCTCTGTTAATTCAGTCTCTGTGGCCCTGTTCTGTCCAATAAGCAAATGTGCCCAGGCTATGTTTCCCTCCAGAGTCAAAATGAGGTCATTGCCTCCTCCTCATGGTTATCACAGTCTGCCACCATCCAGCAGGGGAAGCTGAGGTCTGCCTGCCTCAGGTGCTCAATGGCAAATGAAGAAAGTTCCACCTGAGCTCAGTCCAAACCTGAGGATATCCAGACAGCAAAAGAATTTCTCCCTCAGCCACCACACCTTTGTTGCCACTGTTCTGCAGTTCTGGAATACCTATAGGGCGAGGTCTAATTCCCTTTGGAAGGCCACAGAGTTGGGGAGATGACTCTCCAGAGATAGACCCCAGCAGGATCACTCTACTCATGCTGAAGTTCGGTGGGAGGTGCTTCCTCTTAGGTTTGTGCACCTCAGCAGTTTCCAAGTCTCCACCCACAGTGCAGGAACCCAAGCTTCTGTCTGCTACTGAGATACTCTTTTTTTGGGGGGAGGGTAGGTCAGTCACCTTTCCCTCTATGTCTTCCTGTACAGTTACTAGATTCACAAGTACAGCACAGCTGTACTGCCACCATCTATGCAATGCCCAGTCCTAGCCAAGAAATGCAGACAATCTGCATTCTGGAGGAGTTGGACTTTTAGACTGCCAGGCTGGTGTGTGTGCAGGGGGGTGGACTGAGGATCAAGGTGGCAAGAAAAATATTTGTTAAAATTTTCTGCCAGACAAGGGAATTCCTAGACTCTCAGCAGGGGCTCTCTTGAGAAGGAGTCCTAACTTCCAGCAATTCCCTCTGGTGAGGTGAGGAAGGAGAGCCACAGTTTATTGCTCGCCAGTAGAGATCACACAGTAAGCAAGCAACACCCTTAGGGGAGGGGACAGCCACACAACCTTTTGGGATGGAATCTGTACCTAAAAATAGTTTCTTTGGAGTTGACGCTTGCCTCAGCAGGGAAAATGAGCAATTATCTATCTCATCTCTCAGCTAAGCTCCCCTCCTTTGGCTTTGTTGGGTTCTTTCTGGATGTTATCTCTCCCTCCAGACTGGAGCTTCTGTTGAGAGCTGGCTCCAATCAGCCATCATACCCTATTCCCCCTTATTCTTGTTGGATGTGAAAATTGGAGTTAGGGCAAATAGCCAACCTGAGGATTTAGCAAAACCCCAAACACATTGAGACCAAATGAACAAATAAACAGATAAAAAGGCTACCAGACACACAAACCCACAGATGCATGAACAGTCAGAAGCACATAGACATACAGACAAAACAAAAACAAACAAACAATCTACAATAAAAATAATGATAATTGTAAAATAATTGGAAAAAAAGCCTGTAGAAATCTGAAGTAAGGACTCTCAGAAACCATAAGAAGGGAAGAAGAGCAAGAGAGAAAGAAAAAAAAGTAGCGTTATAAGAGAGTTAAGAAAGAAGAAAGAAAAAGAAAAAAATTAAAAATAGAAAAAATAAAAAAATAAAATAAAAAATTAACAATAGCTCCTCCAAGAAAAGGATGAAAAAAAAGGCACCAACCACAAAAATATTATTCTTGTATATATATAGAAATACACATCTGTACATATGAGGTAGATGTCAACTTTAGTAGGAATATATTTATAATGCAATTTATTTTCTGGACACCAGGTGATTCCCAGGCTTAGACCTGATTCACAGTTTACATTGTTACCACAGTAATCACTCTACCTGGCTGGTCGCCTTGTTGCTTGGCTGCTCTGTTCCAGACAGCACTCCTATCTGACCTCCAAACGTGGTGCAAGAATCCACACTTCACAAATCTTTCCATTCTGCTCCCATGTTCTCCCACAAACTGGCAACTACAATTGGCTGTGGGAGAGGGGCTGGCTGCCACCGGCTTCCTGCTGCTGCAGGGTTCGGAGACCTTTCCCTCAGTTTCCATGGCTCAGAGTCTCACTTTTGGATCATGCAACCTGCCATTTCACCACCCAGCCTGAACTGCCAGACCACACCAATATTCCCCACCAGGAATGGTCCGGTCTGTTTAATCACTCCTGTTGTTCTGGGAAAATGTGTCCACCATTTTGGACAATTCAAAATGTCTGTTTCCTGGGTGGGATCCCCTCCTCTCAATTTTTCATCAGGCTGCCTAGCCCTCTGCGGCTCTGAGTGGCACCCCTTTCTGGTCACCAAACTCTGCTCAGGAATCTACACTTCACTGAAATTTTCATCAATTAGGTTTAGCAAACTGCAAACCGCTGTCATCCGTGAGGGCGTGGCTGGCTGCTGGCCGCTGGCCAGCATGGCTGGGCAGGGAAAATCTTTACAGCAGAGTCCTTGGTTTTGAATTACATCTCAAATACAGCAATCCACCAATTTGCTGAGCTCCAGCTGTCTCCAGCTGTCTATCCATACCAGTAATCCATGCAGGGAAAAGATCCAGAGCCCCCTCCCTCTCACCTGATGACTTGGGAGAGATGGGCTACAGGTCCGTCCCATCTGCCATCATACTCCACCTCCTTTTCTTCCATTCTTGAGATACTTTACTAAGAAGAACATGTTCCAGCTTCATCCAGGTAAATATAAAAGGTGTAAATTCTCACCTTTAGGATTGAGGATTGCTCAAGCTCAAGAGTTTGAGGTTGATGTAAGCTATGGTGCCACGGCACTCTACCCAGGGTGAAAGAGTGAGACTCTCATTTCCAAAGAAAGTAATAATAAATAAATAAATAAATAAAAATTAGACAGTCATGGTGGTAAGCATCTGTAGTTCCAGATATTCAGGATGCTGAGGCAGGAGGATTGCTTGAACACAGGAGTATGAGGCTACAGTGAGCTATGATGAGACCACTACACTTCAGAGAAAGAATGGGTCCTTTTAATTTTTTTTTTTTTTTTTGAGACAGAGCCTCAAGCTGTCACCCTGGATATAGTGCCATGGCATTACAGCTCACAGCAACCTCCAATTCCTGGGCTCAAGCGAGTCTTCTGCCTCTGCCTCCCAAGTAGCTGGGACTACAGGCGCCCACCAGAACGTCTGGCCATTTTTTGGTTGTAGCCCTCATTGTTGTTTGGCGGGCCCAGGCTGGATTTGAACCCGCCAGCTCAGGTGTACGTGGCTGGTGCCTTAGCCCGTTGAGCCACAGGCGCCAAGCCATGAGCCACAGGTGCTGAGCCAGGTCCTTTTAACTATA
This sequence comes from Arctocebus calabarensis, assembly GCA_963573935.1. NCBI lineage: Eukaryota > Metazoa > Chordata > Mammalia > Primates > Lorisidae > Arctocebus > Arctocebus calabarensis. Next base: position 16,174 of record CAUYON010087675.1, read on the forward strand.
ACTCTTTTGTTTATGGAGACAGAGTTTCACTTTGTCACCCTCAGTAGAGTGCTGTGGCATCACAGCTCACAGCAATCTCAAACTCTTGGACTCAAGTGAATCTCTTGCCTTAGCCTCCTCAGGTGTCTACTACAAGGCCTATTTTTAGAGCTGGGGGTCTTACTCTTGCTCAGGCTGGTCTCCAACTCAGGCAATCCACCTGCCTCACTCTCAATTCTAACCCTTAAATGTGAGTTCTGAGACACTGAAAGCAATTTGAATACAGTTCAATATATTAAATAATGCAATGAAATTAATTTTATGTGGGAATCTGTGAGAAAACATCCAGACTTTTAAGTGATACATACTAGAATATAAAAGGATAAAATAACATAAAGTCAGGAATTTGCTTTAAAACACTTAGGAAGGGAAAAATCGATGAAAAAAGGATACTAATATTGAAAGTTGTTGATTCCAGATTATGGGCGTAGGGTATTGATTTTGCTCTTCTGTTTTGGGTATTTTTGAATATTTTCTTAATAAAAAAATTTAAAGAAAAAAACAATGCTTTTTTTTTGTGGCTGCATAATTACATGGCATACATATACCACAATTTGTTAATCCATTCATGAGTTGATAGGCACTTGGGCTGCTTCCATGACTTGGTAATTATAAATTGGGCTGCAATAAATATTCTGATGCAAATGTCTTTGTTGTAAAATTGTTTTTGGTCATCTGGATATACATCTAGTAGAGGAATTGCAGTGTTGAATGGCAAGAGTACTTTTAGTTCCCAAAGTCTTCTCCAAACTTTCCAAAAAGGATGTAATAGATTGCATTCCCACCTGTAGTGCTGAAGTATTTCCTTCTCACCGCATCCACACCAACATCTGAAGTTTTGGAATTTTTTGATGTGGGTTAATCTTACTGGAGTTAGGTAATATCTCCAAGTGTTTTTAATTCACTTTTATCTTATGATTAAAGATGATGAGCATTTTTTCATGTGTTTGTAGGCCATGCACCTGTCTTCTTCAGAGACGCTTGTGTTTGAGTCTCTTACCCACAAAGAAATGGGATTATTTGTTCTTTTCTTATTAAATAGTTTCAGTTTTCTGTGGATTCTACTTATCAAATGTTTGTCAGAAACATAACCTGCAAATATATTCTCCCATTCTGAGGGCTGTCTGCTTGCTTTAATTACTATGTTCTTGGCTGTGCAGAGACTTTTTAGTTTGATCAGATACCAGTAATATATTTTTGGTGTTGCTTCATTTGCCGGGGGGGGGGGGGGTCCATATCATAAAATATTATACCAGGCCAAATTCCTCAAAAATTTTCCCTGCACTCTCTCCCAGTATATTTATATTTTCCTGTCTTAAGTTTAAATCTTTTATCCAGTGAGAATCAATTTTTGTTAATGGTGAATTGTGAGGGTCCAGTTTCCATCTTCTACAGGTCGCCAGCCAGTTCACCCAATACCATTTGTTAAATAGGGAATCTTTTCCACAATTAATGCTGTTGATAGGCTTATCAAAGATCAAAGGATGATTAAGTGGCTGGGTTCATCTCTTGGTTCTGTATTCTGCTCCATGTATCAACCTCTCTACTTTTGTGCCAGTACCATGCTGTGTTGTTCACTATAGATTTATAGTATAGCCTGAAGTCTGGTAGCATGATTCCTTCTGCTTTATTTTTTTTTCTGAGTAATGTCTTGGTTATTTGAGGTTTTTTTTTTTTTATTTCATATAAAACGAAGTACCAGCGTTAGTGCCGGTACCTCAATGATTGTTAGCGCACTGGCCCCATGCACCATGGGTGGTGGGTTCAAATCTGGCCAGGGCTTGCTAAAAAAGAAAAAAAAATGTACTGGTTTTTCCAGATCTTAAAACTATGACAATGATGCGTTAATAGGGATTGCATTACATTTGTAGATTACTTTGGGTGGTATGGACAGTTTAATAATGTTGATGCTTCCCAGGCATGAACATGGTATGTTTTTCCATTTGTTAACATCTTCAGCTATTTCTTTTCTCAGAGTTTCATGGTTCTCTTTATAGAGATCTTTCACATTCTCTGTTAGGTAAATTCCCAGATAGTTCATCTTCTTTGGCACTATTGTAAAAGGAACAGAGTCCTTGGCTATATTTTCTGGTTGACTATTGTTGGTATATATAAAAGCTACTGGTTTGTAGGTATTGATTTTGTATCCTGATATGCTGTTGTATTGTTTGATCACTTCTAAGAATTTTGTAGTTGAATCCCTGGGGTTTTCTGGACATAAGATTATATCATCCATGAAGAGTGAGAGCTTGATCTCTTCTGACCCGATCTGAAATACTTTCATCTGGATACACTTGATGCCTTTTCTTGCCTGATTAAAATGGTTAAGACATTCCTTTGTTTAACAGAATTGGAGACAATGGGCATCCTTGTCTTTTCTAGTTTTTTTTCTTTTTTTGGTCAGGACCAGGTTTGAACCCTCCATCCTTGGTATATGGGGCCAGCGCCCTACTCCTTGAACCACAGGCACCACCCCCTTGTCTATTTCAAAGTCTGAGTGGAAATGTTTTCAGTTTTACTCCATTTAGTATAATATCATACTAAATGATACTACAGCACTATGGGTTTGCTGTAGATGGCTTCTATCAGTTTACAAAAAGACCCATCTAGGCCTGTTTTCTTAAGTGTTTTAATCTTGAAAGGATGCTAGATATTATCAAAAGCTTCTGCATCAATTGAGAGAATCATATGTTTTTTGCTTATTTTATTTATGTGGTGTATTGTATTTACAGATTTCCATCTCTTGAACCAAACTTGTAACCCTGGAGTAAAGCCAACTTGACCATTGTGTATAATTTTTTTTGATGTTACGTTCTGTTTGGTAAGATCTTATGGAATATTTTTACATCAATGTTTATTAATGATATTGGTCTATAATTTTCTTTCTTAAGTCATTTCCTATTTAGGGGATTAGGGTGATATTTGCTTCATACAATGTGTTGGTAAGTATTCCCTCTTTTTTATGTTTTGTAGAAAGTTATGTAATATAGGTACTACTTCCTCTTTAAAGGTTTGATAGAATTCTTTTGTGAAGCCATCTGGTCCTGGACTTTTCTGTTTTAGGAGGCTTTGTATAGTTGATGCTATTTCAGTGCTTGATCTAGTCTATTCAAAATTTCTAATTCTTTCTGGCTGAGTCATGGAAGGTGGTGTGCTTCCAGGTATTCATCGATTTTCTTTAGATTTTCATATTTCTGAGAATGGAGTTTTTTCTAGTAATTATTAAGGATTTTTTGAATTTCTTAGTGGTCTGTTTTTATTTTTCTTTTATGGTTTCTGTTGGCAATATTAGAGATTTTATTTTTCTGTTTCTAGTAAAGTTAGCCAAAGGTTTATCAATTTTGTTAATCTTTAATTTTGTTAACCAACTTTTTAGTTTGTTGATCTTTTAAAAAAAATTTTTATTAAATCATAGCTGTGTACATTAGTGCAATCAAGGGATAAAATGTGCTGGTTTCATACACAATCTGAAATACTTTCATCAAACTATTTAACATAGCTTTCACGGCATTTTCTTAGTTATTGTATGAAGACATTTGGTATTCTGCATTTAGTAAGTTTCATCTGCACCCTTCTGAGATGCAGCGTAGGTGTGGCCCCACCAATTACCCTCCCTCCACCCAACCTCCCCTCTCCCCTCCTTTCCCTTGCCCCTTTCCCCATATTCTTGTGCTATTGTTGGGTTATAGCCTTCATATGAAAGCTATAGATTAGTTTCATAGCAGGGCTGAGTACATTGGATACTTTTTCTTCCATTCTTGGGATACTTTGCTAAGAAGAATATGTTCCAGCTCCATCCATGTAAACATGAAAGAGGTAAAGTCTCCATCTTTCCTTAAGGCTGCATAATATTCCATGGTGTACATACACCACAATTTATTAGTCCATTAGTGGGTCATTGGGCACTTGGGCTTCTTCAATGACTT
>CAUYON010087676.1:0-25978 GCA_963573935.1 Arctocebus calabarensis
TCCACTTATTTTATTTTATTGGAGACAGAGTCTCATGCTGTCACCCAGGCTAGAGTATTGTAGCATCAGCCTACCTCACAGCAACCTTAAACTTCTGGGTTCAAGGGATCCTTCTGCCTCAGCCTCCCATGTAGTTAGGACTATCCATCACACCAGCCAGTTTTTGTATTTTAAGCAAAGATGAGGTCATGCTTTTGTTCAGGTTAGTCTCAAACTGGTGAGCTCAAGCGATCCACCCCCTCAGTTTCCCTGAGTGCTAGGATTACAGGTGTGAGCCACTGCACCCGGCCAGATTCTCCACTTTTGAGTAGAATTGTATGGCCAGATCTGTATTTGGCAAAGATTACTCTGGGGTTCTGGAGGGAGGGAAGGTGCATCACTCTGGAGGCTTTCACAACTGAGATAGACTCTTGCTTCTCACACTTTACTGTGCATAGAGCTAATCTGAGGATCTCATTCAAACAAGTTCTGATTTCCCAGTCCTGGGGTGGATCCTGACATTCTGGGTTTCTAACACACTCCCAGATGGTGCAGAGCCACTGGTCCATGGATCAGACTCAGAGTAGCAGGGATCTAGAATAAAAACTAAGAAATCATTTAAAAGTTGTTTACATAATGCCTAGAGAGAAGGGAGAAACTCTAGCTAACAATCCCACGACACCGTACTTTGCGGCCTGGAAGTAAACTACTCTTGGCCCAAGTAGAGGTTGCTCTTCTCCGCTTACTGGCTGTGTCAACTAAAGATGTGAGTGACAAACATTGTCTTGCACTTCAATGTTTTTGAGACTTTTTAGGAAACTCATTAGTTTATATTAAAAAGATAAAGACATTCTGAGCACAAAATACGTGTGATTTAATGCTCCCGGGGAAGAATATTTTGATTCACAAGTGAGTTAGGTATCACAGGACTGTAACAAAATTGCCCATGAATAGGTCCCAGTGTTTGACTCAGTAACGTGCATCCAAGTCACACAGAATCAGAAGAGGGACTAGGGTGACAAGAGAATTGGTGAGTTTTTCATTGTGCCTGTACAGATTATTATTAAACAATTTGGGAGAAATCAGTGAAAGGTCAGTTGGTTTAATGTAAGTACAACCATGATTTTTGAGTTATTTTTTATTTTTATTCATCCACTTTTTAAATAGTAAATTAGTCAATTACATTGACCTTTTTTTGTTTTGTTTTTTGGAATAGTGTGAAAATTTTCTTCAGGAGGAATTCTGGAAATAATTTCCTTAACTAGAATTTACATTTTTAAAAAATGAATCAACTACTGTTCTTTAAATGTATTAAAGACTCCCCAATGCCGATTCTTGGCCATTCGGCAAAGTTAAGTACAGAAGTAATGTTTTAAATTAGAAATGTTCCAACTTATACATCTGTGTTCCTTTGGAATCCAAAGATTTGAACTGTGTTAAGTATACTGAAATTTTGCCAAGGCCAAGAAAGCTGATTTATTTTTTTTTTTCTTAATTAAGTTGAAAGGACTTGGGGAAAAAAAGGGGGAAAGAATAGCATTTGGGAGAATATGGGGTATGGAGAAGTAATTGCGGTCAGTTCCAAATATGCATTTTCTTTTACAATATTTGAGTGTCCTCTGAATTAAGTATGTATGTATGCTGGTTTTTTTTTTAATAGCAATTAATTATAATGCCTAATTCGAATCAAAACAATTTGGACAATAAAACATGATACTTTTCCTAGGGCATGCTACTTAGGAGATCGCTTGATGCCTCATACTGTTAGTTGCTACATATTTCATGAGATGTAATTCCCAGCACACCCTTGGAATTAGAAGCGGTATCTGCACTGCCTGCTGACTGAGTAATATAGTATCACGGTTCTCCAATAGTACTGCCATGTACAGCAAGGTGGATCTTTAAGATGCCTCTGAAAGATGAATCCTTGAGTTTAGATGCCTTGATTTTTAGACATGTGTTTTTTAACCAATAACCAATTTGACTTCTGATCTTCGATTTCCCGGTCAGAGTCCCAGCATACCTGCTAGGTATTGGTGCCCAGAGTCTGCAGAAACACCTAAGCAGAGAAGTGAGGTGGGTGGTATGATTTCAGGGTAAAAGGGAGCATCCTTTAGAAAAGAAGTTTCCTTGGGCCAGGTGGCAGATGAGCAGTGGGGCACTCCAGAGCTAGTGGGGCAAGGTGTAAGCCAATGCAAAAGAAGAAACTAACTTCTGCCTTTGCTGCTATGTTCCAGAGGCTGTGCTAGGCACTTCTGAAAAATGCCCCTGTACGCTGTGCACCAGCACTGATGAGCAGTTATTACCACTTCCCATTAAGTTTCAGAAATACTTTCTTCAAGTATTTTTATAGTTTCATGTCTTGAGTTTAAATCTTTAATCCATTGAGAATCTATCTTAGTTAATGGTGAAATGTGCGGGTCCAGTTTCAGTCTTCTACAAGTTGCCAGCCAGTTCACCCAGCACCATTTGTTAAATAGGGAATCTTTTCCCCACTGAATGTTTTTAATTGTCTTGTCAAAGATCAAATAACGGTAAGTAGCTGGGTTCATCTCTTGGTTCTGTATTCTGTTCCATACATCTACCTCTGTGTTTTTGTGCCAGTACCATGCTGTTTTGATCACTATCGATTTATAGTATAGTCTGAGTTCTGGTAGCATGATTCCTCCTGCTTTGTTTTTATGAAGGCTATGTTAACCAGTTTGATGAAAGTATTTCAAATTGCATATAAAACCAGCACATTGGACCCCATGATTGCATTAATGTACACAGCTATGATTTAATAAAAAAGAATAAATTTTAAAAAAGATTCAGAAATACTGACAAAGTGCTCAAGGGCACAAAGTTTGTTGGTAGAAGACCAGACTTTATGCCCAGGGTGTCAAACTGCAAAGCCTGAGAGAAAGAGAGAGAGAGAGATTAATGTAGGACTCCACTTGGAGAGAAGAGACCTGAGGCCTTCCAGGAGTAATGGAGGTGACTAGTCTAGGGTACATACAACAGATGCAGCAGGACAGATTGGTAACATGAGAAACACACTGCAAATTCTGTAGCAGCCAGCTTGCAAGCAGCTAAAGGCACCCAAGCATTTTGAGTGACTCCAGGGAAAAAATTATATAACAAAGATCAACAAGCAAAGAACATACGTTCATGGGCTTCACATTGTGTCGTGATTCAAGTACTTTCATTGAGTTTTCAATCTGATAATCAGTACATTTGTCACCCATTGCCCAGTTTGATAACTGTAGTGGCTCTATCTATAGGACCACTATAGTAAATGAAGAGTTAATTCATTTGTTGCTTTTTTGAACAAATAATTCTTGAACCTCTTCTCCATAATATTTTGGGTCTTTACAGATTAGTACAGAAAGGAGATAACAATGATAATGCAAAATAATTGCTTTGATAGAGGAGATAGCAGGTGCAGGGGAGCGTGCAGGGAGAGGCCCAAGCCAGGCCTACCTTTCCTTGGCTGGTGGAGACCCAGGATCATCTCCCCACCTGTCTCACTGACCTCTACGGGACCCTGCTCTGCCTCACTCTTCACACTCCAGCAGCACCAGCCTTTTGGTCTGTTAACACATGAAGCTCATTCCTGCCTTGGGGGCACTGTACCATCTGTCCCCTCTACCTTGAGCTCTCCTTCTTGCAGGGTCATGGGAATGGCTCTGTTCGGTAGTTTAGTTCTCATCTCAAATGTTGCTTCACATTAGAGGTCATTTCAAACCACCATATTTAGAATCACCTCCCTTTATCCTCAGACTATGTTACATCTTCATGATACTTAACTAGTATTTAACATAATACCATTTCTGTTTGTTTCCATGGTTATTTTCTTAGACTGTCCATCCCTTACCGTTTCTCAACACACACCTATATAAGCTCCATAAAGGGAGAGAGACTTTGGTAAATTGCTGTATTCTCAGTGCCTGGGACTGTACATAGCACAGACTCGCCAGTCAATAAACAGTCCTTGAATCAATGAGAAAAGAAGAAAGAGAGGAAAGAGGGAGGGAAGGAAGGTAGAAGGAGAAAGGAATGAAGGTTTCATGGGAGAAAGCTAGGAGTTTAAGCAGGTGTTTGTTGATTTAGATGAGCAGATGGGGCCAAGCTGTCACACACAATGGATGGCAGTGACAGAATGGTGTAGGAGAAGGTGAATTTTGGGGTGAAGACAACCACTAGCTGGGGTGGCAGAAATAACCCAGGGAGAGAGGTTGGGAATGACTTAAGAGTTCAAAGGATCACTAAGATTCAAAAGGTAGCAGATAGTGGAAAGGTATTCCAGACTCAGGGAACAGCCTGGATATCACGACTTACTTCTAAGAAAAGTTCTTAAGTAAATAAAGCATTGCGAAACAACTGACTTTGAGTAACAAATGACCAATTTAAAGTCAGTACTCAGGTGACACCACCAACTGCTCACGCCTAGAGGTTTATTCTAAAAAGCTCATGTCCTGCTTTCTAAGTGGGGCTGTGATGCCTTGTCCTGTGTGCTTTGGACGGTCACCTCAGAGGCCAGGGTATTACAAAGGAAGGTAATTTCCATGCTGGATTATCTCTCAGAGCATACCTTTCTATTGGCTTTTACTTTCTGATGCAGAATCAGCATGCATACCATGGCACAGTGCTTACAAAAGATTCACATGTTTTCAAAATGCAAATGGTTTGCAGCCCTTTCCTGAATGTATATAGCAACAAGGAGCATTCTCTCTGTTCTTTGATTCTAATTGGTTGTTCTTCCCCCCAAACCAAGTTCTATCAGTAAGTTCTTACCTTTGTAAGATCTCCAGGTAGCAAAGGGAAGCATTTCACTCACTTCAGATTATGTCAAATTGTGAAAAGGCTGAGTGACAACTTCTAAATGTCGCGTTCTCCCATAGTGACTTTTGGGAAAAGCAATATCTATTTTTTAATTTGACCTTTCTGTGGTGCATGTTTGGTACACGTGATTCACTTCAGTTACCCCCAAGTCATAAGATTTATGTAAGGCTCTTCATCCATGTGACATTTCGTCATGATCTATGGTTAGGATGAAGGAAAGGTGAGGTCCTGCGTCAAGCTGGGTCACACTAGGCCGTCACTCGAAGAGAAGTCACCATTGCATCTTTTTTAAGATTTAGTACCTATGCGGTACCACCAAAATCAAAAGTATACGTGAGTGAGGCACTGTCATCTTTCAAAGCTACAGTCAGTTATTAGATCTTTAAACTTTTAGATTTTCTCATAATTAATTATTATTCTTGATGATAAATAACTCTGTTGTCTTCCTGCTAAAATCAAGAAAACAATCCCTCAATACCAGTCACTCTGATACTTACTAACATTCAAAATGATTCTACAGGCATGGAGAAAATTAGTTTTTTTTTTTGCATTGCCCAAGAGACCCAGGAGGAGGACCTGCCTCTTCTAACTCAGACATCATTGCTAGAAACTGATATGTGATGAATTTTTGGCGTGTCAGCAATCTAGAGTAATCCCGGCCAAGCTGTAGTGTAGTTAGACTTCACGATAAGCTAGTGTCAATAATGTTTTTGTCATGCATTACCCTTAATTTAATATGACCTCGAAAATCATTAAGGAAAGGTGGATTTTTAAAGATCTTTTTCCATAGGCAAACATTTCTCAAAGTGGACAGACATAGGGAAAAGATAACTAAAGATGATACCGGTAATGACAATAACAATAATTCAGAACTCAGAGCTCATATTGTTCTAAGGAGATAGAATGTCATACTGCTGTGCAATTATAAGAAATTTGCACGTGTCTAATCTCTCTATCATAACTGTGTAATAGTTTTTAATTTTTCTCATTATTCCCATTTTTATGGCTACAAAATCTTGATGCCAAAAACATAAATGACAGACACAAACAAGCCCAAGTCTTCTTACCTCAGACTTCACATTTATTCCATTACTCCATCAGGAAAGAAGGAAGAACAGTCCTATGTGCGAGAAGCAATGGCAAAGAAACATTTTCAAACTCCTTAACTTTACCATCTTCTGGGCCAGATGTTTGTCCTTTCCTTTGTTTAGGATGAATTTCAGAGTATATAAATCCCTGGAGTTAATTTTTAAAATATAGAGTTTATTGTTCCATATGTACAAGAGAAAAATCTCAAACTCTGGGCATTTCAACAAAAGGCTGTAACCCAAGAAGACAAAAAGTGAGCAGACCACAGACGAAAGGTGACTAACCTTCCTTGTCTCAATCCTCCCTGCTACAGGCTTTCTCCCAGCCTCAAGGGAAACACATTGATTTTATGTCTCAATGACTGTATGCTCCTGTGTTTTCTCTTAAAAGTCCAAAAGTGATTCCTAATTTTAGTATGTATAGTTCATTAGAAGAAAGCCATAAGGAAGAGGGTTTGATCCAGAAAATATTATGTTAGGGGGTGGCGCCTATGGCTCAGTAGGTAGGGCCCCAGCCCCACATACGGAGGGTGGCAGGTTCAAACCCAGCTCCAGCCAAACTGCAATAAAAAAATAGCCAGGCATTGTGGCAGGAGCCTGTAGTCCCAGCTACTAGGGAGGCTAAGGCAAGAGAATCCCCTCAGCCCAGAGTTGGAGGTTGCTGTGAGCTGTGACGCTACTCGACCAAGGGTGATAAAGTGAGACTCTGTCTCTTAAAAAAAAATTATGTTAGAAAAGGTTAAAAATCAATTAGATTCATTCATTCATTTCCAAGGGACCCTTGGATCTCTCAGTTTCCCTTGGACCCTTGGGTTATAGCCTTTTGGTCAATTGCCCTTCTCAGTAACTAGCTGTATCAACAAAAGACATGAATTGCACCAGTAAAGTTTTTAGTATAATTATTTTTTAAAATAAGGTCAAGTAATTGGGAAAATAGTAGAGTGTATAGTTAATTATGTGCTGGAATTCTTTAGGGCCTTTGGTGTTTTGTATTCAAGATGCTAAAGCTAAAATTAAATGTAACAGCATGCCTTAAATTAGTAATTTGTGTTGGTAAAGTAATTTGGACAAAGATTTAGAGCATGTTAATTTTTTTTTTTTTTGAGACAGAACCTCACTCTATCACCCTAAGTAGAGTATGCTGGCATCATCTTAGCTCACAGTAAACTCAAACTTCTGGGCTAAAGCAATAGCAATCCTTCTGCCTCAGCCTCCCAAGTAGCTGGGACTACAGGCAATTGCCATGATATCCAGCTAGCTTTTTCAATTTTGTAGTAAAGATAGGGTCTCACTCTTGCTCAGGCTGGTCTTGAACTCCTGAGTTCAGGCAATCCATCCTCCTTAGCTTCCCAGAGTGCTGGGAGTGCAGGTGTGAGTCACTGTGCCTGGCCCAGAGCATGTTAATGTATTTTGATAATAATCCACACTCGGGAATGTACAAAAGACTGAAAATATAGGTACAAATGAATCATGGACAAACGCATCCTAAATCGGCGATAAAGCTTGATTATACATGTTGAATTAATTAGTGATACGGTTAACAGGGCCAAGTCCCTCAAAGTCTGGTTGATAGTGTTGCTGCCATGTGCCAGATGGACCAGAAGTGGACAATACTTCACTTACCCCACCATCTGATCATCAAAAGAATGTAGGCAAACTAGAACAAGTTCAGAAGGGGCTGTGAAAATAATTATAAGGGTTCACGTTTAAGAACAAAAATAAGAACAGCATATTTTCACTGCTTGGCTGATAGCTATGCTGGGATATGGGTGGCAGAAGGAGGAGGAATTAATTGCAAAGACGAAGCTAAGAAGTTCTAAAGTTTAGGAAGGAAGCATTTAGCAGAACCTTAGGATTCAAAAGCTGTAAGGAATCTTAAAGATCATCTTGAGATTTGGTTGGAATTAATGAGGCTAAATTAAGCTGAGGAAATATGATAGAAAAAGCAAGTACTGTATGCAAGTGAGAACTATTTAATAAGCCTTTATTGAGCAAAGTAAAAATACTACCTCAATTCTTCCCCACATCCTAGAATCATAGAATTTGAGGTCCCTTTGCAACATTTTAACCAAAACTTTTAATGGATATGAGTTAGAAATTAAGGTTCTGAGAAATGGCTAAATCCGTTGTCAGGTTCAGTCTTGGGACATCCTAGTTTACTATTACTTATACCACCTTGGTAGCCTCATCTGATTCAAATTTATAGAATTGCATAGAGAAAGTAAAATTTCTAGGTTCTGGTATGATAATTCAGCCTCCCAGAACCCTTTGAATTTATAAACCATTTAAGCCAAAGGAAAATTGAGCTATATATTATTTTATATAATTAAAGTAAATCTGTATAGCCAGTTCATGCTGAAGATAAGAAGGCGCTCTCGCTTCACCTATCCTCGACTTTTTCTAGCCAAGAAACTTATTTATTGAAAAAAAAACGAATATGTTTAGTCCTCATAAGTTTGTAGTCTTCATTAGCAATTCCCCAAAATGTAAAAGCAAAAGGAACAGTCTTGGGAACAAAAGGTGACACACAAATTAATCACTTTTGTGTGCGGGCAAATGGAATATATAATTAGGCTAAAATAGCAGCTGAAAGGGAACAAATTAAAACAAGAAAACTGATGTAAATACGAGCATCAAAAGAGGAGCAATTAGAGATGACCTGCCTGATCAGAGCGATTGTAAGGAATCTGGAAAGCATTTACTTTACTTCACTGAATCTAAAATGCCATCAAATGTAGGACGTACTATTATTTTACCTGCCACTGAAAATGAGGGAACTAATTAAACTTTAACAGAATGCTTTTTTTTTTTTTTTACCATATCAATTATAAAATGCATTCTGATTTCTTAACCGTTAAAAGGTTTTTTACAACTGTGCATCTTAGAATCTTGGAAATATACTACTTTAAGCTTAACTCAGTAGGCAACGATTACCTCTCTAAACTCAATGTTTACAGTCTTCCCAGGGGAAAGCCCCTTGACACCCAAGATCCTCAGCGCTATCATTGTAATCCGAGAGGAGGAAGTTTAAAAGTGACCATGAAGTTTGAGTTTTGTTTTTCTATTTTAAAAGAAAGTCAGTTGGTTTCATTCCTTACTCTTCTATGACAGAACAGCAAAATAAAAACCCTAGATGAAGATGGTTTGCGTGTGCGCCTTTGGAGGGCGGAGACATATTCCATGATGCAGTGAAGGTGAATGCTCATGTTAAAATACCAGGCTGCCTTTTCCCCTTTCAAAGCCTATGTATTAAACTGTGGTCTGCTGATAAGCTGCATTCTCTTACCTGTGCAATGCTAAAGCTTGTTACTATTCAGTCTCATCATTATGACACTTCTCTATATAGTCTCCTGTTTGAAGGTTCTGTGTGTCAATCCTACTGGGACTTTTGAACCATGCTTGGGAGCAAATCAGGACATAGGAGCTGGGAAGAGGCTATGTTGGGGGTTAGATTGGTGGTCTGTCATTCTACTTCTTCCTCTCCCAACCTTGCACCTGTATCACTGTCTCTGACTGCGCCTAGCACCTTTCATGGGGAAGGAGAAGGAGATACATTAGAAAACATGAGAGACACTGGAAAATGCTCTCCAGCAGATGGAACCTACTGAAAGGTGTCAATGAGATTAAAGATCACCCAAAATGTGCCAAAACCGTGGCATCCTCAAACATCTCCATCTTACACTCAAGAGTGTAAAATATGTTGTACCTGGCACTCAAAAGTGTAAAATATGCTTTAATAAATGGGGAAGAGAAAAATATTACTGTCCATTTATACTAAAGAGTTCTAGAGGCACCAGAATGCAACTATATTCTCTTCTCAATTCCACCAGAGTTTCTCAACTTGGTACTCTCCTCATTTGGGACAGGATAACTATTTGGTGGAGAGGGACTGTCCTGTGCGTAACAACATCACTAGCCCTACACACTAGATACCAATAGCAGCCTTTTCCCAGTTGCGATAACCAAAAATCTCTCTAGACATTGCTGAGCCTCCCTGGGAAGCAAACTCCACTTCATAACCCCACCCCTTTTGCAAATCTCTCCTCTCATCTCTTCAGAAAGAAAATCTCCAGGGAATAGAACAGCATTCCAAATTCAGGCAAATCATAAATTGCTCCTCCATAAAAGTCTGAAAAGAGTTCCTTTTTGTAGTGTTGGTGGGATGAGGAAAGACTGGGCTAGAGCTGTTTTTTACTATTCATTTGACCATAGCATGGCTAAATACTATGTTGTGATTTCACTCTATACCAAAGAGAGGACCAACACCATCTGCACAGCATTATCTGGAATCATCTTACGGCTATTAGACTTAGTTTGTCTATTTAATTTAAAGCCAAATGCCTATCGAATTATCGGCTCATTGAATTATCTGAAGAGCCTCGTGTGTACATCGAAGACAACAGCCCTGCATCTTAGTAATGGGTAGGAGGCTCTTTTAAAGGTTGACTTAGCTTTGAAAACTCTTTGGTCACACACGCTTTTCTGAGTGTGGTCCAAGTTCTACCTCATTTGTAATGGCCCTGGGGGTGATAGCCTAAGAGCAATGTTGAAGTGTCATGCTTGGGTTTAACTACCTGAAAGGGGACAGTTCACTGAAATCAGATTCAGTGGAAATAAGATAGTTGGTCCCAGGACAGGATGATTCTTTGATGCAGAGAGTAATTCCTTATACAAATTTTATTAAATGACACTTTATAAAATAATTTTGTCAAACCTTTAGTAGACATCAATGGAACATACCAGAACCTTTCATGTGTGAAAACAAATACCCAATATACTCAATACTCATATGAAACCAGTAGATGAATAAATACACACCCACACAAGAGAAAAACACAAACTCAAGTGAAGGGGGAGGAGGGAAGAGAGAAGAGGGAGAGGGTGGGAGGAAGGGGATGGCTGTGAGTCACCTAGTAGGCACAATGTAAGGATATATGGCACACCTCCTGGGGCAGGGGCACAAACACAGCTTGACTCTCCCTAACAAACGCAAACAATCTGTACCCTCATGTTAATCTGAAATATAAATAAATAATGTTTAGAAAACAAATGAAAATGGACAAGAATTAACATATATTCTTATGTTTATCTAAATGTATTCAAAAACTTTTATCTTAATGGTCACCACTCCAAAATTGTACAAGACCAGCAGTTACTCTTCATATGCTATTCAGAATCTCACCTTTCTTGTATCCTTAATAGATGTGTTGCAAAGGAATTTTCCTTTCTGGCTATATGCCAGTTGTTTGGGATTCGGCTTTCGAACATTTTTTGTTAAAGTTTGGGGCAAAAATCTACCAAGTTATCTTGTTAATTAAGTTAGACATTCTTATCATGAAGGAAATGACTCATCTGTGCTCATGAAGATGTCACACTTGGAATTTCATCAATTAACACATTGTATGGAATTTAACAATACATTTTTAGGTGCTAAACTCTGACATCTCTTTAAAAGCAATCTCTTCTTACATAATCTGGTTAACTT
This sequence comes from Arctocebus calabarensis, assembly GCA_963573935.1. Taxonomy (NCBI): domain Eukaryota; kingdom Metazoa; phylum Chordata; class Mammalia; order Primates; family Lorisidae; genus Arctocebus; species Arctocebus calabarensis. Next base: position 11,377 of record CAUYON010087676.1, read on the forward strand.
GAGGTCACACTGCCTCAAATAATTGACAGTCACCTATTACTTATTTCTAAAAGCACAAAACATTTGTCTGGCTTTCAATTCTGTCACGTTCTCCTAGTGGCAAACAGCCCTCATCGGCATTCAACCATTTCCACCTGTCACCTCCCTCTCATACCTCCATCCCTGACATCTGCCGCTCAATAATCCTGGAGTGACATTCTCTGAAAGACACCAATGCACCAATGATTTAATGGCGGCAACATGAATAGCCTCTTATTTGCTTACCCTCAAACTTTTTAGTAGCATTTACCACTGTTGACTATAACTGCCATCATGAAATTTTCATTCACTGGCGCCATAATGCTGCATTCTTCTCATTGTCCTACCTTGCAAATCACCATTTCCCACTCTTCTATCCCTTCCTACCAAATACATCTCAATGTTTAGTACTTGTTCTAATTCTCCCTCTACACTCTCTTTATTAGAAATCTCTTCAGTCTCAAAACTTTAATACCTGCCTCCAAAATACACGTCTTATGAGCTCCCCCTCTGCATTTCGTAACCCAAGTGAGGCTCTGTTTTCAAGAACAGTATAAGTCAGTCCACTAGCCTCTCACTTAAGTATGCTCCCTTTTCTTCTGTTCTAGTCCCCTGACATCAGCGCCATCTATGTCATCATGGAGACTTTAAATTTGGAAGAAAGCCTTCATTTCTCTTTTTCTCTCCTAAAACGCACTGTATCAGTTTTGAATCATATGGAAGGTGCTTTTGTGATATCTCTGGTATAATTTCTTCCCTTCCTATTCTGTCACAGTATCCTAGTATCAGCCCCTGTGCCCTCTCTTATGGTCTAAGCAGCCCCTTGATTTTCTTCTTTCTAATTTATCCTACAAGTTGTTGATGGGAGCTTATCTTTTTATAAAGAATGGCTCTTCCTAAAGAAATGGCTATGCCTTTCTCAAGCTCAGCAACCTTTTGTGATTCCACCAAGTGTTCAATGCCTTCTACTTTCCGACCCCACCCTACCTAGCTATGGCCCACACTAAAGCTCACCCAGACTGAATGTTCATTCCCCCAAACCCCACTCCCCAGTGTTTTTGCTCATTCCCTGGCTCTCCCAGTGCTGTTCTAGGACCAGCAGCATCAGTAGTGTCTGAGAACTTGTTAGACCTGCAAATACTTGGGCCAGGCTCAGACTTGCTGAATGAGAAGCTCTGACAGTGAGGCCCAGCGACCTATGTTAGAGCCAGCCGGGGGATTCTGAGGGATGCTGACATTTGCAAACTCAGAATGCCCCTTCCTATTCTCCCTGCTATTATTTTTTCCATCTTTCAAAAAATACCTCTTCTGAGTTTGTCATTGATTCTCTCCTTGACACCCCCCCCCATAGTCCTCTTTTTTGTCTTTATCATGTAATTTTCAGTGTGTGACCTTGGTTTCCAGTTAGATCTCTCCTGGTAGCTTGTAAGTTCAAAAATAGGGAGTGAGTGTGTGTGTGTGTGTGTGTGAGAGAGAGAGAGAGAGAGAGAGAGACCTTGCTTTATGTTTTGCCCTGGTTTTATGTCATTCATTTTCTATTTTAAAAAAATTGAATGAAATGAACAAAATTTTCTAATTTGTGAGTGATATAATTCCTCAGAATTTGGAAGTTTATCAGGAGAAATGAAATAGCACTTAAAATTTGGCAGTTTACTCTTCTAACAACATATAGAAGAGTAAATAATATAAGCCTGCACTTTCTTCTCAAATGCTTACTTATTTATTTATTTTTGAGACAGAGTCTCACTCAGTCTCCCTTGGTTGGGTGCTGTGGCAATGGCATCACAGCTCACAGCAACTTCAAACTCTTGGGCTCAAGTGATCTTCTTGCCTCAGCCTACCCAGTAGCTGGAACTACAGTCACCTGCCACAACGCCCAGCTATTTTTAGAGATGAGGTTTCACTCTTGCTCAGGCTGGTCTTGAACTTCTGAGCTCAGGCAATCCACCTACCTCAGCCTCCCAGAGTTCTAGAATTATAGGCATGATGGCCACTGTACCCGGGCCATCAAATGCTTATTTAATTATGAGAAGCCTGTCTATATGGTAGTATTTGCTCTAGAACATTATGATGATCTGATCTCTGAAAATAAGTTCTACCATACAGTAATATCACACACATAGGAAGATGTGTTTTCAGAATGTGCCTTATTTCATGAAATCATGGCTATTGTTGCTTTTTGTACAATTGTGTTTAAGCATACGATGTCCAGAGGGAAAGAAAAAAGTTTCGAGAAGTCTGAAGCTTATCTGTTGAAATCATATACCTAAATTCACTCAGTCATTCTGTGTCTGTGGCTTGAACTCCCACTCCATGTTGCTTTATTAATTTTTTATTGATTTATTTAAGATGCTATTCAGTTATAACACCTAGTGGTCATGTATGTACATGTAGCATAAAATAACATTCATAAGCCAAGTTTTCTCAGGGAGCAAAATTAGGGGGGAAAGAGCAGAAGAAGGCAGAAGAGAGTAGGTCTGATTGTATCACCTGGGCAGTGGCAATCAACCCACAATTTCAAATGTAGCCATAAACTTCCAAAAACTTTAATTTATTTATTTGGGATTAAATGAGCAATTAATGTAGTGGCTAATTCACTCTTGGAATGACTGACCAAACAGAATTTAAGACAATGATTTCTAAACTAGGAAAGGCATAAAAAAAGTGTCTAGTCTATATCAAGCATTTTTTTTTAAATGACAGTTTAATTCTTAAAACCTTCCAGAAAAGTGATGCAATATCCCCATCTAACAAGGGAGACGCTCAACCCAGGCAAGGCTAAGATATGTGTCCAAGGGTATACAGGCTGCCCCGATAAAACTCATCCACACCTGAGCCCAAACATTACCGTGGTCCCCTTTAATGATTAATTTCAGTGGTGTTCAACATTTTTAGGTTTGCAGTCCTTTTGAATTGTTGGCAATACATCTGAAGGAATTCAGACTCAAAACACTAACCACAATAGCACCCTTCTGCAGTAACCAACAGCTTGGTGTCTGTGCAAGAATCCTCAGCTTTCTTGCCTTTATTCATCAGTTACCCTCCCTGTCTCATGTGGATAATGTGTAGAGCTGTATTTGACTCCCACTGTACTTAGAGATTCAGGAGGTTAATTTCTCATCATTCCAGTGAGGAGACTTTTCTTTGATGCAGCTTGAAGTTAGCTCAACAGGCCACACTGCACAGCAGTTGAGGCAGGTCCTCTCAGCTCAACACTCCGAGATCTGACTGTGTGGGACCAGCCTGTGCAACACAGCAAGACCCCATCTCTAAAATACATTTTAAAAAGATGACTGGGTATGGTGATGTACACCCATAGTCTCAGCTACTTGGGAGTCTGAAGAAGAAGGATTGCATAAAGCCCAGGAGTTTAAGGCTGCGGTGAGCTGTGGTTGTGCCATTGCGCTCCAGCCTGGATGAGACAGAGTCTGTCTCTAAAAAAGTAAAATGAAAATGATCTTTACAAACTGATACGTTTTGGCGCTATCTGTGTGATAGAATTGTTTTACCCTGAGGACCCTCGGAAGACATCATCTCATACCTTTTGAATGATTATGCGATGGAATATAGAGGTTTGGTTTGTTTATAACAGAAATGTGGCTAGTGGAGAATTTAAAACAATGCTAATTGAATTTTTTAAAAGGCAGGCTCTGCTGTGTTGCTCAGGCTGGCTTCAAACTCCTAGGGGTCAAGTGACCCTCCCATGGCAGTCTATGAGCAGCCAGGATCATACTTGTGTGCTACTGCAACTGTCTATAATTAAATTTTTAAAGTCATTAAAAAAATACAACTTCTGCTGTTCCTAGCATGTGTTAATACTAGAAAATTATCCTTTATACAATAGTATTGAGTGAAACAATGGTTTGGTTTTTTTTTTGTAGAGACAGAGTCTCACTTTATCGCCCTGGGTAGAGTGCCGTGGCGTCACACTGCTCACAGCAACCTCCAGCTCTTGGGCTTAAGCGATTCTCTTGCCTCAGCCTCCCGAGTAGCTGGGACTACAGGCGTCCACTTTTTCTTTATTGATGTTATGGCTCTCATTATGCCATGAATTTTGTCAGTAATGTTCATTCATGTATTAAGTGACAGATTTCATCTGTGCTGTTCATTTAAAAAGCACTAAATCAATACTAGGATATGTTTATGCTTCATTATTTTTCCTCTGGAGCACTGGAATCATTACAATTTCAACTGAAATGACATTGGGTCTATTATAGCATAGTATGTACCTAATGGCATTATGTTGCCATTAAGTCTTGCCCTTATTCAGAATATAGCATGGGTTTGTATATGAAAATAAGGAGCTTACCACAGGACTTAAACTTTTTATTTTAAATTGAATGTACTTGCTTTCAAAGCTATGCATTAATTCACTGGAAGCAGACCTAATTCATATTTCTGTGCCTTATTCTAATTACCCAATTATTGTACAATAAGATAATGTTTAACTTTATTGTGATTAAAAATTAATCATTTTCAAAACGCTTGTACAATCTGAAGGAAACAAGAATTTCTTTCTATCAGACAAGGCTAGGATATTTATTTATCTGAATTTGAAACTTTTCATAGAACTTCTTGAAAGCTATGTGGCATCAGCATAAGTATAATGTACTTTGAACACGGATAAAGAAATAGTAGCTTGGTCTTTGGGAAAATTCCTTAAAATAGACATTCCTTAAAATAAGATACCAAAGAAGCTGCAGGAAATAAAGCAGACTGATGTGTTACCCTAATGTTGCTCAGTTAATGTAACACTTTTCTCTAGGCTTGTCACTGGAGCAAAATAGCTTGGGCACGGCAGATGGGCTTCCACGTGTAAAATTTACAATTAATACCCTTTTCTGCCATTCCGCCCTCCACTTTATCCTGCTTTCTCCCTATTTCTCTGCCTCTCTTTCTTAATTTTTAATTTCTCTTTCATGTATAGAAAGAAAATTTATTGAATATACATTAAAATAGTTTTGTTGACAAGCCTCCAGTCTAGGAGAAGATACATACATAATGAAATAGATAAAATTGTTTAAACGTGTGCAGGATACAGTGAACCTTGCTGTCCAGGACAGAGATTGAACATGTCAGACATTCACTTTTCCAGGCCTGAATGGTTTTGTTGTACAGGCATCATAACAACTCCTGTCAAGGACATTGGCGAGAATGACTCCTGATGGAATATTGAAAATATTTTTTTTCCTCCAATAAAGGAAAAACAACCCAGTATATGATCCCAGTTTTGTCCAGATATTATAATAGAAGCTACATACAATGACAGAAAATGGTACAACCATCATATGTCCTGAGGGAAAGTATCTAAGGCTCAAAGCAAAATACTCAGAATGGTTGGATAATAAAACATAAAGAGCCAGGTCATCCATTACAATCTTTGAATGCCTGAGCCAAGGCAGATCCACCTACCCCTGGGTCTTTGTTATGTGGTAAAATGCATTTTAGCTTCTTTCTAAAATCATATTTAGTTGTTTTTCTTATTACTGCAATAAAAACCATCTGAACAGCTATATTTTCCATGTGTTCATGAAGTTCCAAGTTATTCTCTTCTGCTACTATTTCCTCTTAAATTTCAATTATTTATAAGGGGATAATATATTTAAATTTATTTGTCATTCCAAATTAAAATATAATGTTTTCTTTCTTTTTTTTTTTTTTTTTGCAGTTTTTGGTCAGTGTTGGATTTGAATCTAGCACCTCTGGTATATGGGCCCTGTGCCCTACTTCTTTGAGCCACAGGCACCACCCATGACGTTTTTCTTGAATTAAGTATAATCAAATGTTAGGTGTTATAACATTCACTGAAAATTATTCTCCCTGTTTACACAGTATCTGACACTGAGCCTATACTTTGTAGCAATCAGTACTGTCACATTATACTTAATAACCTGAAGTTTAATTTTCACTGAAAGAAATGAAGCACAAAATTAAAATTCTAATTTTATACCTCATGAAACATTGTTATCGAAACCACAACGGGGTTTTAGCCAAGGTCCAGTCACTCATCCCACAAAGATCCTATTGTTGAGACAATGAAGATTGCCAAGGAAGAGAGAAATTTTTAAGATGACAGATGGCCATTGAGGAGAACCTGCAAAGCTGCCTTAAATCCTTCTCCCCCCACCCCGCTCTGGACCTATGAAATAAAAATAACTTACATCTTTCCAAAATACAGTAATGGGACAGGTAGAGGACGGACATTTCCACTTCCAAAAGAGAAATTGGTAAGAAGAAAGGAAGAATCATCCCTAGATAAATATATGTGTGTGTGTTTGTGTGTGAGTGTATATACATATACCCCCAAACTGAACATAGGGACTCAAAAAATATTTGTGCATTATTGTTTATAGAAATAGTAGCTAAGAGGTAGAAACAAAGATATTCACAGCAGTTAAGAGGTAGAAATAACAAAGTATCCATCAGCAGATGAATGGTTAAATAAAATGTGATACATACATCCTATGGTATCCAACTTCTTACATACAAATATGGTATGATTACACTAAATGATACATCTAGAATGGGAAAATTCATATAGAGATAGAAAATTCATATAGAGATAGCATGTATGACAAAAATGCTAGAACCTAGGGAGAGAGGGAATGAAGTGTTATAGTTAATGGATACAGAGTTTCTATTTGGGTTGATAGAAAAGTTCTAAAAACAAGACCAGCAATGGTTGTGTAACATTATCCATGTGCATACTGCTGCCAAACTGTTCATTTGAAACTATAAAATCATAAATTTTACATGTATTTTATTACAATAAAACTTTAAGAGTACACATTTATTTTTTAAGAAGGATATTTACTATAAAATGCAAATAAATACAGAGAATAGTTATTACCTCTCATAATTATGCACCAGGCAACGACTATGAATAGTACTTAAAAAATTATCTTTATTTGGTTACAAACACACATTGTATATCTTTTATTTGTTTAATTTTGCACTAAAATTAGGATTTTAAATGAATATGCTTTTATTTAAAGCTATCCCAAGACACATTAGAAATATTACCTATAGCATTTTTCAGGAAACCCTATTAATTCTGATAAGATGAAAATATTTTCCAAAATATTTTAAGGTCTTGTCCTACGTAGTTTCAAATTTCTCTCTTGTATTATTTCCATCACAATATTATCTTAGTTTAATGAAATTTCACAGATTTCTATTTTGTATTTCTTTTATTATTGTTTCAGATTAATTTGAGCATACAAAGAGTTGGTTAGAATGTTTGCATTTTTTGAGGTAGAGTCCCTCTTATAATTGCATCCTGCCCCTAACTAGGTGTACCATACACCTTAGCATTGTCCCTTTAAACAGGAGAACACTCATCTCCCTCTCTCCTCCTCTTCCCTGCTAGCTCATTCCTCTACCAGCTACCTTGAATTGCTCGGAGTTTTTCTCTTATGTGAGGGTGTATTAGATCATGTCCTGGCTTCATTTTAGTATTGAATACATTAAATTTTTGCTTCTCCATTCTTGTGATACTTTATTAAGAAGAATGTGTTTCAATTCAATGCAGGTTAATAGAAAAGCTGTAAATGTACCGTATTTTTTAATGGCTGAATAGTATTTCACGATATACATACACCACAGTTTCTGATTGCTTTGCTGGATTGGGGGGCATTTAGGTTGTTTCCACACTTTGGCAATTGTAAATTTAGCTGAGATAACCTAGTACAAATGTCCTTAGGATAAAATGACTATTTTTTCTTCCGAGTAGATGCCCAGGATCAAACGGGAGGTCTAATTTGAGTTCTTTGAGGATTCTCCATACTTACTTGCAAAAAGGTTGTATTAGTTTATAGTCCCACCAACATTATAAGTGTTCCTTTCTCTCTATATCAACGCCAGCTGCTGTAGCTTTGAGACTTTGCGATGTGGGCTATTTTCACTGGAGGTAGGTGATATCTTGGGGTGGTTTTGATTTGCATTTCATCAGGGGCGATGAGCATTTTTTCCAAATGTTTGTTAGCCATCTGTCTGTCTTCCCAGAGAAGTTTCTATTCATATCTCTTGTCCAGTGGCCAATGGGATTGTTTACTCTTTGTTGCTTAATTTGAGTTCTCTGTAGATTCTAGTTATCAACCCTTTGTCAGATTGATGCCCTGCAAATATCTTTTCCCATTCTGAAGGTTTTCTTTTTCTTTACTTGTTGTGTCCTTAGTTGTGCAGAAGCTTTTCAGCTTAAGTCCCATTTGTTTATTTTTGTGCTTTTTGCCCTTGAAGTCTTTGTTCTAAAATATTTTCCCAGGCGAACATCATCAAGAGTTTCCCCCACATTTTCTTCTAAGATTTTTATCATTTCAAGTCCTAGATTCAAACCTTTTATCCATCTTGAGTCAATTTTTGTAGGTGATTAAAGGTATGGTTCCAGTTTGAGTCTTTTACATGTGGTTATCCTGTTCTGCCAGCACTGTTTGTTGAATAGGGTTTCTTTTCCCTACTGTATGCTTTCATTAGGTTATCAAAGGTCAGATGGAAACCAGAGACTGGTTTCATTTCTTGGTTTTCTATTCTCTTCCACATGTATATGTTTATGAAAATCTGTTGCTTAGTTTTATCCTCTGCTTCATTGTGGCAAGTAGGTTTTGTTCTCTGATTTCTGGGCATTTTCTTGGGTGTATTAGACCCATTGTGATAGTGTGGAGAATAGGTCTAAGTATTTTCTTGTATGGCTGATCTTGTGGCATTTTTCCTCAATGGTTGCATATCAATAAATGATTTGATTTCTCCATCAATTTCAAAGCTTAGCTTAACAGGATATAGAATTCTTGAATGAAAATTGTTTTGGTTAAGAACATTAAAGGTATGTGACTGTTTCCTTCTAGCTTGAAAAGTTTGAATTGAGAAGTGAGTTGTCACCCTGATGGAGCTATCCCTGTTGGTCATTCAGCACTTTACTCCCATCTCATTGCAGAATCTTCTCTTTTGCCTTTACTTTGGACTGGTTCAGGATAATGTGTCACAGAGAAGCTCTGTTTGAGTTGAGATGGCTGGGGGTTGATATTCCTCTGAAAACAGTGTGTCAGAATCTTTGGTGATACTTGGGAAATTTTCATTTATGATATCCTCAAGGAGGGCTTCCATTCCTCTGGGGGATTCTTCTACCCTTTCTGGGATACCTATAATTCCTATATTTGAACACTGCATGAAATCCCATAATTCTCTCAGTGAATGGAATTTCTCTCTCTCTCTTTTTTCCCTCCTGTCTCTTTAACTACCTGGTTTAGCTCAAAAGCTTTATCCTCTACCTCTGAGATTCTTTCATCTGTGTGGTCTAATCTTCTATTGATATTCATACCTTTATGTTCCCTGATTGACATCTTCAATTCTTAAGCTCTGCTGTAGCCTTTCCATAGTCTTCACATCTTTCATTCCTTCTTTGATTCTGTTTTTGGATTTCCTTTTGGTGATTTCCCTCTTTCTCAGCAATTTCCTTCATTGTTTTTCTTATCCATACTTTAAATTCCCTTTCTGTCATTTCTACCATATCTTTGTAAGTGGAATCCTCTGTGGTAGCTATAAATATGCAGCATTTTATGAATTTGTGTGTCATTTTTGCTCAGGGGCTATGCAAATCTTCTCTGTATCATTCCAATTTTATTATATACGATGTCAAAGCAAGCACAAATTTCACAGAGCATGAAATAATTTTCATGAAATAATTTCTTGCAGGGTTCTTCGATAAATTTTTATAATTTGTCACACCCTGTCAATCTTGGCTATCAAAAGCCTGGAAGAATACAGCATCATCATTATGTGTTATTGTATTGGGCATGGTGATGGCTGTACCTGGAAAACAATTTTCTGCTTTTGCCCTATAAGAGTTTATACGGGTAGAGAGGGGCAAAACAGGTGATAAAGAATGGTAATTAAAGGGCTTCTGTAAGGGAGTCCTGAGATAGTCTGTTACTAAAACCAATTTGAATAATAAGCAATGTACAAAACTAGAATAGAAAAAAGTACTGGCCAAGAAATGTGATAAAGGAAGGTCCCTGGGAGGGAGAGGGCAGAGCTATAAGAAATACATTGCACAGGAAGACGGGGAAAGGGGAGAGGGAGGGAGAGGGTGGAGGGAGATAGGACAAAGGGTGAGATCACGTGTGTGGTACATATTTGAAGGGTCAGGAGGAAACTTCTAAATATGGATCAAAAATGTTTTCAAATAGTAAATGAGAAAATCTCATGAATGTTATGTCAATCAGGTTGATAAAAATATCTCAGATTGCATGTGAAGCCCACACACTGTACCCCATGATTGAACTAATGTACACAGCTATGATTCATTAAAAAAAAATAATAATCTCTCTATGAATAGTATTTTCAGAAGTATCTCCTTTGAAATCTTTAGGAGTTGATTGGTCTGATTTTTTATGTACCCAGGGTTTTCTGCTGATTTCTCTCTATGTGTGTTTTTAATCAATTTATATATTTATTATATTTTTAAGCTATAATGTTAATTGTTATTGATAGATATTCTAATTGGGGTCCATTTGGCAGGATATAAATTGTGCCTGAAAGGCAGTGCCTAGGCTGATGGAGTGCTGCACCTATCTGTTGGTAATAGTGTCATTTAACTGGTTGAGGCAAATTTTTGATATTAAGCCAGGTGGGCTGGTAATGACACTGGCTATCCCTTCCCTTTTCAGGACTTTTCAGTGCCAAGTAGCAGTCCCTTATTCCTCCAGCTGCTCAGTGGGTATTAGGGCCATTTGGTTGCCTGTTTTAGGACTATTTGGATGCCTTAATTGAGGGGATGATGTCAAGTTCAGAGGCCACAGGATATGGATTTCACCCCAACCTTTCAGGTTCTGCCAGAGCAAAGCAGCTGTTTGGTACACAGCTAGTCTGCTCAGCAGGGATTTGGGGCCATTTGGATACCGAAATAGGTTGACTGAAATCATCAGTTTCAGGGGCATTGGGGTGGTTGAGTTCACCATATCCCTTCATAGCCTGTCAAAAGGATGGCTGCTTACTGTTATGCTGATCCACTCAGCAGAGATCCCAAGAAGTATTAGCAGCTGCTTTTACCTGGGGTCTTTCCCATAGCCTTTCAAAGCTCTTTTTCAGGCCAGACGCAGTGGCTCATGCCTAAAATCCTAGCAATCTGGGAAGCCAACACAGGTGGATTGTTTGAGCTCAGGATTTCAAGACCAGCCTTAACAAAAAAGTGAAACCCCATCTGTACTAAAAATAGAAAAACTGAGGCAAGAGGATCACTTGAGCCCAAGAGCTGGGGGTTGCTGTGAGCTATGATACCACAGCACTTTATCCAGGACAAAAGCTTGAGACTCTGTCTCAAAAAAACAAATAACCAAATAAACAAACAAACAAAAAGCTCTCTTTCAGGTCTGCAGTGTGTGAGTCCCTGAGGACTGACCTTGCTTTCTTCAAACTGGGTCAGGTGTGGCTGGGGCAAGACCTCTAAGAGACGCTGCTAGGCCAGGGCCTTCTCCTGAATGGTGAGCCAGACTGTTATAGGCAATGTGTCATCTCCCTTGGAAACAAATTCAGAAAGCTGTGGTTTTTCCCAAAGCACCACCCCACAAAAGATTCAAAACATTGTAGGAAAACTGAGTCTTTGCTCTTTCATGGAACTCTATCTACTGTGGGGCAAAAGATCCTGTGTTTTGTTGCACAGGGAAAGGAATCTATGGTTTACTGTATACTTCAAGCAATTTCTCAGAGTAGGGTCACTCAAGGCATGCCTGTCCCTATCTAAGCTGGCCGGAGAGGAGCTAAGGGCCAAACCTCCAGGAGGGGCCCGCAGGGCACAGACACTACAGCCACTTTAGAGGGTGGGGAATACACCCTCCCCTCACAGGAGGTAAACTCAGTAGAGCCCTCTGCATTACCAACATTAGAGTAGTTGAGCCACAGTTTCTTCCCACAGTGAGTGGCAAGGTGCTCCCAGTTCAAAAGACCAGACAATGTAGAGGTCCCTCAAAGTTCCCACAGGTTCATGGTGGGGGCAAGGCTAGTCTCTCTTTATTCCCATAGCCAGCTGTGAATCTTGTTGGTTGCTGATGACAGAACATGGCCTCTAAAACCCTTGCTTTCCTCATTGCTTTGGGAGTTGGGTAGGGTCCAAAGCTCCTTCACCTTTCTCATTCCTTGGGCTGGGGTATCCCCTCCACAGTGTCTGGACTAGGCTAGCACTCTTAACTCCATTGAGTGGAAGCAGGACTCTGAAAGAGGAAATATGTTGGGTAACCAAAGAAAGAGTGAGGGTGGTCTGTGGCCATAAGTCGGCTAGAGACATAGTTGTCAACTATTCTGCCAAACAGGAGGGAGACCCTGAGGAGGATGCTCCTAGGGGTAGCAAAAGTGGGTCTTTGGCCTTTTGGGGCACTCTACTGTGGGGTGAAAGATCCTGTGTTTTCCTGCACTTATGGAAAGTCCCCCAAATGGGGAAGGAATCTCCCTTACCTTTTTGTTTGACTCCAGGCTCCTCGGAGTCTGGTCCCTTCAGTAACTGTACCAAGTTCTACTGATTCCTCCTTCACAGTTTGTCTCAATGGTATTGCTGAGCACCTTCATTTTTTCTCCATGTGATCTACCTTGAATTTAAACTTCCCCGAGTTCACTACAGTTCAATTTTCATCCTTCTGGATGGGAGCTTCTGAAAAAAGCTGCCTATAGTCAGCCATCTTGCCCAATTCCTATAACTTCTTTTAAGTACAAGCCTCATGGTAACTACAAAGCAGAAACTTGTAATACATACTCAACAGATGAAAAATGAAGAAATCATAGAATAGCACTAGAGAAAAATATTATAAAAAGTCAGCAAGAAAGCTTGAACAGAAAAAAAGGATCTATACAACAATAAGTAAACAATTAACAAAATGGCAGGAGTGGAGTAAGTTATTGCTACTTATCAATTACCTTAAACATAAATGGATTTTTTTTTGAGATAGTGTCTCATGTTGCACTCAATAGAGTGCAGTGGCATCACAGCTCACAGCAAACTCAAACTCTTGGGCTTAAGTGATTCTCTACCCTCAGTCTCCCAAATAGCTGGGACTACAGGCACCCACCAGAATGCCTGTCTATATTTTTTGTTGCACTTGTCATTGTTGTTTAGCTGGCCCAGGCTGTGTTTGGAGATGCCAGCTTGGATGTATGAGGCTGGTTTCCAACCCATTGACATATGGGTGCTTCCTGGAATAAATTTTTTAATCAAAAAAATATAGAGTGGCTGAAAGGATTAAAAAATACTAACATCCAACTATATGCTACCTACAAGAGACTCAATTCACCTTTAAAAATAATTGATAGAGAATAAAAGAATGGAAAAGATATTTCTTGGAAAGGGAAACCAAAAGATAATAGGACTATCTCTACTTAGATCAGATCTAATAGAATAACTAAAATATTGTAAAAAGAGACAAAGAAGAACATCATATAATGATAAGGGTACAATCAATTTAGAAAATGCAACAATTGCAAGTACATCTGCACCCAACATCGAAGCACTTAAAAATGTAAAGCAAATATTAAGAGATCTAAAGGAGAGATATAATGTAATATAATGATAGTAGAGAAATTCAATATATCACTTTCAATAATGAACAGGTTACCTAGACATGAAATCAGTAAAGAACCCCTGGACGTTAAGTACACTTTAAATCAAATGGACCTTACAGAAGAATACAGAAGATCTGATTCAACAGTGGCAGAGCACACATTATTCTCAATCTTACACACAAAAATTCCCTGGGATAGATTATATGTTAGGGTACAAACTGAGTTTCAATATACTTAAAAATATTTACATCATATGAAATATCCTTTCCAATCACAATGGCATGAAACTAGAAATCAAAATCAAAGGTAATGTTAAAGAATTTGCATATAGTAGAAATTTAACATGTTATCAAGCAATGGGCCAAAAAAGAAATTATAAGGGAATTTAAAAGTATCATGATGTGCAAGAAAATGAGATTGAGACTCCAAAGAAATAAAAGCCAATGATTCAATGGCTTCATTGGAGTATTTTGAAAAACATTTAAAGAAGAAATAACAGCAGTTATTTTCACACACTTTCAAAAAAAAAAGATGAACAAATACATCTAAACTCATTTTATGAAGCTAATATGTCTTGATGACACAGCCCTCCAAAAAATACACTTTAATGTTTCTTTTGGAAGGATGTTTGGAGAATACTTAGAGATCTAAATAAAGACCTGCCATTTGATCCTATAATTCCTTCACTAGGTATATTCCCAGAAGACAAAAAATCACATTAAAACAAAGGCATCTGTACCAGAATGTTTATTGTAGCCCAATTCATAATTGCTAAGTCATGGAAGAAGCCCAAGTGCCCATCGACCCACAAATGGATTAATAAATTATGATACATGTATACCATGGAATATTATGCAGTCTTAAAGAAAGATGGAGACTTTACTTTCATGTTTATAAGAATGGAGATGGAACATATTCTTCTCAGCAAAGTATCTCAAGAATGGAAAAAAAGAGTATCCAATGTACTCAGCCCTACTATGAAGCTAATTTATAGCTTTCATATGAAGGCTATAACCCAATTATAGCACAAGGATATGGGGAAAGG
>CAUYON010087677.1:0-22920 GCA_963573935.1 Arctocebus calabarensis
TGAGGCAGGAGGATCCCTTGAGACCAAGAGTTTGAGAGCAAGTCATTTGATCTTAAGAAAGAAAATGGAACCACATTCTCTGTTTCTGATTGGAAATGAAAGGACCAACATTTTCCTGGCTAAATAGTTAAAAAAAAAAAATCACTTTAGCCACAGTCAATATCTTCAGCCATTATTTCTTTCCCTATGCCCTCCTCATTTAAAATGCACATTTTGGGAGACTTTACAGCCTTTGTATTAACCTGGATAGAAGTGTTCCTTTCCTCTTTGAATGAATACCTTTGACAAACTGTGGAGACTGTTTATTCCCAATTTGCAGACCAATGTTACCAGTAAAGCTTTCCTTTCCATTATTTAGCCATCCTGGAGGACTTTTTGATGATAAATCCTAACTCATACTATTGTACTTATCTCAGAAAATGAAACCGACTTCAATGACCATTAGGTAAGAGAATAATGTTGGCCAAAAATAAGCTAGTTTTTGCCATAGTTACAAAAGAAAGGATTGTTAAATGTCATCAGTAATTATTGATTTTTAAAATCTATAAAAATTTAAAGAATAAAGGGAATATAAAAACCACAGTATAAACTGGCACATGATACCAATGGGAATTAATAAAGTGTTTCATCTCCCGATATTATTTAAGGGAATCTCCTAATATTAATATCTTTCTATATTCAACATTGACAGTAAGAAACCTAGATTTAAATAACCAATACCAGAATTTTAAAGTTATAAAAATATGCACTTTCCAAGATACCACAGAAAAATATCATATTAAATAGTGCAAATGAGAGATAACAATAAAATAAAAACATGTAAACTCTAGCATGGCAATAGATAAAATGCAAAAAGCAAGAAATTCAAAGAAAGCAAAGAAAAGAAACTATCAAAATTTATTAACTCTTAAACAAAAAAGCCCTGAAATAATGATGGTTAACTGAAACACAGTGCACATCAGAACCCTAAAAACAGCAACAAAAAGAATATCATATAATTTGCTTCCATGAATATAGCATTTTAAAAACAGGAAAATATTGTATTAGAAATCAGGATAGTGGTAGGACATTAGAGGGCAGTCATTAAAGGAGTTCTGTGAGCACTTCTGTTTTTCTGGGAGTATTCTATATCCTTACCTGGATATTTCCTGTACAGTTACATACAATTTATTAATGTTCATTGATTCTTATAATTCTTATGTTGAGAAATTATAGTAGTTTGCCCTTATTCATGAGGGATACAGTCTAAGACTCAGAGTGGATGCCTGGAAGCAGATAGTACAGAACCCCATGCATACTGTTTTATATATATATGATAAGCTTTATTTATGAGCTAGGCGTAGTAAGAGATTAACAATAGCTAATAATGAAATAGAACAATTTTACCAATACACTACAATAAAATTAGGTGAATGTGGTCTTTCTCCCTATCTCTCAAAATGTCTTACTCTCTCATCCTTCCACTTTTTGTGATGATGTGGGATGATAAAAGGTCTATGTGATGAGATGCAGTGAGGTGGATGATGTGAGCATCGTGACGTAGCATTAGGCATCTGCTGACGTACTGGTGGTAGGTCAAAGAAAGGATTATCTTTTGTGAGTGCTCTTGGATCATCCAGCTATCACAATGTCCAGGGATAGATGTCAGGAGGAGACAGTGTCCAGTGACATGGACAGAAGAGTCTATAGCGTGGACACACTAGATGAAGGGGTGATTCATCCCCCAGACTGGACAGAACCAGATGATGTGGGATTTCATCAAGCTACTCAAAATGTATGTCAGGCAATTTATAACTTATGAATAGTTTATCTCTGGAATTTCCTATTTAATATTTTTGCAATGTAGTTAGTGATGGGTAACTGAAACTGCAAAAAGTAAAACCTGAGACAAGGGACACACTGTAATGAAGAAAAGCATTTAAGATGATGATGCTTAGTTTGAAACAGCTTTCCTTGGACTCAATAATTCTTGGCATCCATTCAGATTACAAAGAAGGGTTCAATAGTTTTAGCCAATTTTCTTTGTTTCACATAAGGATAGCTTGACTGTGAAACTATAAGATTCTTTTCTCAGAAAAGACGATCTCCCTCTGGGCAGCTAAGAAACAATACTTGAAGGATAATGATTGATCATGAAACAACAGAGTTAAGGTTGAACCCAATAATTCCCTGACACCATTATTTAAATATGTAGCATAAATTGTTAGACCACTTTTTTTTTTGTCTTCTTCAATAGACGACAGTGTGCAGAATGTTAAATAAACTATTGAAGCTGAACCCCAGGGTTTAAAAAGGCACACAATTATCAGTTGAGATAAGCAAAGAAAGTCAAACAATTGGGTGCTATAATTATAAACAAATGGTGAGGATCATTTTTCTTAAATAAATTTAATTCCTAGGGTTACAAAATGTAGCATCTCAGAAGTAACCACAGGCACTAACCTCTTTTTAGCTGACAGTCAAATCTCTTTCATAAGTAGTCAATTAGATTATGTTTAAACATCTTTGCTGGTAAGACATTACTCTTGAGACATAGCATTCTCTTTGGGAGAAAATTTAATTGTAAGAAAATCTTTTGATAAATCTTTTGATTTATACAAAAGTGATCATCATAGAAGATTCAAATATCCACCCCTTCCTTATCTCTTTGAATCATAAAAAGTAAAGTTAATGACTCTTCTGTATGGTAGTTTCAAAAGATAATTTGCAAAACAATCCTGCAAGGGAAGCATTATACTTATTTCATATTTAATTACACTAAGCCTTACAGAATATAAGAGATTTATATAAGTTCATACATCCAGGAAGTGTCATGCAAACACTGGGAATCAAAATTATCAAAAATGTTAGCACTGTGTTTTCTAACTGTTCTTCAAAAATCAAATTTAAACAGTTTTGCTTTCTCCTTGCTTATTTTATCTTCCTCATATTAGGAACATGTATTATTTGCCAGGCACATTTGCAGTAATGAGAATTTTGTGAAACTATAATCTGGAGGTAGAGAAATATATTAATATAATTGTACAAATACAAAAATTATTGTGAGAGACTTTTAAGAAAAATAAGGGAGTCTGGTGGCGATGTAACCAGTATGGAATGCCTGGTCCCTGATGAGAAAGGTAGAACTTGTTTGACAGAGTGTTTAGAAATGAGAGATGAATACAAAGAAGGATTTAAACTGTTTAGAAACACTAGATTCCAAAAAATATTTGTACAGACAGTGGTCCACTAAATAATTTGAATAAGGTTGGGTAGCAGAATTAGGTTTACATATTGGTGCATATTAGATTTAACTCATGGGATCACCCTTGTTCACAGAAATTTTGAATATTTTTGTTGTTGTATTTTGTGTTCTTGGACTTTGAGGTGATTTGAAAATCAACAAAGAGATGCATAGCTTCTTAAACAAATGAGAATCTCAAAGTTAACTCTAGGCCTACATTTCCCTCTATCCCCAATTAGTGGATATTGATAATTGTACCCCCTTTTAGATTGGACACGGGTTTCCATTGTCCCTGGTACTCAGGTGGCCAGCTTCAATTCTCTGCTTTACCTGCTTGAACTTTGAAGGATTTGGGTTTCTAGCCCCACAATGGAGTGTGGTTTGATAAACACCAGACCAGATGTGAGACATCAGACGAGTCATTTACCATCTCTGGAATTTAATATGTTTGTATAAAATTACTTGGCTGAAATTAATGATCACTAAAGTTCCTCCCAGCTCTAAAATTTGAACAATTTTATTTTTAACTATCTATTTTAGAATTTTCTAATTAAACCTGATGATTTAAAAGCATTGATTATTCTCTTGTACTCTAGTCCCATTAAGCAAAGAATATTTAAAAATATAGATAAGAATTTGGAATATTAAGGTATAAACAGGTCTCCAACTCACATTCCATCAGAAGTCAGGTAGGGGCATAGAAAAATGAAGCATGGCAGTGAGGACACTTTCAAATTGGAGACTGCATGCTTTGGGTAAATAGGTATTTGCTGCTCAGCTCCAGCTGACAGCTGTTCTCTGTTACACTTGGCAGAGGGTAAACAGGTGACAAGGACGTGTCTAAGGGTGGAGAGTGGGAACCATATTGTAGTTAGGAACCAAACTGCAGCTAGGAACTGTGCCCTGGTGGAAGTATCCTAATGAGCTTTAACTGCCCTCTACCTTATTATCATCTAATTAGCATAGCATGGGTGGAGCTTTTGTGAAAGATTGTGAGGAAGAGG
The DNA here is from genome assembly GCA_963573935.1 of Arctocebus calabarensis. NCBI lineage: Eukaryota > Metazoa > Chordata > Mammalia > Primates > Lorisidae > Arctocebus > Arctocebus calabarensis. The sequence goes on from CAUYON010087677.1 coordinate 4,228, forward strand.
CATATGCAGAAAGGGAAACTGTCATGTCACTTCTTAAGTAATTTCTTATATAATCTGAACCTGTAAATCATGCCAAGGGGGGAAACAACCAGGAATGCTACTAGAAGAAAGGTGGGACAAACAAGTGAACATACAGAAGGCATGCTCAGATTTTGGGGTTAGTCTCCACTCCTGGAGACTGACCCATTTCACTTTCTCTGGAATAGGCTTCCACTCTTGTTTCACTTTGTGTGACTTCCTTCTTCACTATCCCTTCATCTCGCTTCTTTCTTTTTACCTGTGATAAACTGTGCGGAATTCGTCTGAGTCTGTGATCACTCAGTCATTGGTTTTACTGGGTGTTCCTTCTTGACACTGGAAATTCAGACAAACTTAACATTCCATAACAATGTTTTCAACCATTTTTATCTCATGGCCCACTTGAACTTATAGTTAAACTTCCATGACACTCTTAAATTATGTTGATCCAAAAAAGAACATAAAAAGTAAAAAAAAAGAATCCATTCACTGTGCTTCAAACTTCTTTCAAAAATAATATAATTGGTCATCGCCTATGGCTCAAAGGAATAGGGCACCAGCCTTATATGCCAGAGGTAGTGGGTTCAAACCGATCCCCAGCCAAAAACTGCAAAGAAACAAAATAATAATAATAATAATAATAATAACTTAATTGATCTTCAAAAATGTTCATGGACCACCTAAGATCCTCTCATGGCACATCAGTTGAAAAAAATCACTATTCTATATGAATGCATGCCCACGTTGTCAAATCTTTTTATTTTTACATAGGAGTCAATAATGATTTGGATATGAAATCTTCTTATATTTTAATTTTGGGCAATGGATTTGATTTTTTTTTTTTTAACATCTCATGGGTTAAAAACCAAAACAAAACCAGGCATAGGCCATGGGTCTGCAAAATATGACTTCTCATGTAAGTTCTTCTCTTCCTCTCCTGCTCCCCAGCCTCAGCTTTTGCCTTTCCTGAAACAGCTGCCTCATGTTTCAGGGGCTTTGCTAAAGAAAACCTAATGCTAATGAGAAATAAGTTTAAAACCTAAAATCACTTAACCAAGCTTGGCTAAAAGAACAATGTTTCTTTAGACAGGAAGTGAAATGCAAGTGTCAAGTGATGAACAGAGACCAAAACTGAGACCCTCTGTCTAGAAGCAGGAAGTTGTGAACAGGAGCCTAGCTCCTGCTTGGGAATAAGGAAAAAATATGCATCCCTCTAGAATGGGACAAGAGCCAAACTCACTGTTTAATGAGTCAAACGAGAGTCAGCCACCAATGAAAGGAAATAAAAAGCAACTAATAAACTAGTTAGGAATATTGGTGCATGCCTGTTAATCCAAGCTACATGGGAATCTAAAGCAGCAGGATAGCTTGAGCCCTGCTGTAATCTAGCTAGAGCAACAAAGTGAAACCCTGTCCCCTAAACAAATAAGCAACAACAACAAAAAGCAAAAACACGTGTACACACACACACACACACACACACACACACACACAAATAACTGCTACTGCTTGGGAATAGCGTTATGGAAAATTATGGGCTTTTGTAGAGTCTGGGGATAAACAAGGAGTCTCATTACCCAGAATCTGAGCCAAGCTGCCTGGCATCTCTGGGCCAGGGTCTTCCGAAGCCCCACATTCTCACATGACAATAACTGAAATACTTTTATAAGAAAATGTTTTGTGTTATTTAATAGAGCTAAATAGAGGGAGTAGTAAAAGTAAGGAGGGAGAAAGAGTGACATTCAAATAATACCTGCAAATCAAAGTGCCCAAATACACAAAGAAAACACAGCCAACACAATCAACAATTGGATAAGAAAACTACTGCACATAAAATTAATTACTAGCTTATACTAATGAAAATAAATGATTTGGAAATGTTAAAGAATTCAATGAAGGCATCAACTGAAAAGAATATTAAATTATCTTTGAAAAACAGGAAGAAATGAAACATGATCAAATAGCTACAACTAATTTGAAATATTAGAAATGGGAAAATATCAGAATAAAAATAAAACAGAAAGGGTAATCCCCACCGTATGAAGCATTAAATAACTGTTGGGCAAGTGTGATATCTTATGCAGAAAAAGAAGAGACAAATAAAAATGCAAAATATCAATTAAAAGACACGAATAGATTTTGAGTTTACAGCACTTAATTTATAGTATTTCAAAAACAAGAAAATGGAGTAAATGAAAGGAAAATATATAATCCAAAGTATCAACCAATAATTGTTAAGAAATTACCAGAATTGGGAAAAAAGTGCAGCCTGAGACATAAGTAGCCTATGTAAAAATAAAGAACCATCACAGTGAAACTACTGAAGATTATAAATTAATACAAAGTTTTAAGTCTTTCAGAGAAAAGAAATATTCTTGACCAAGGATAACACTAAGACTGATGATACATTTTCATTAGCAGCAACAGAAACTTGAAGATACTGGAATATGCATTAAAAGGGCAAAGGAATCATATATTCTACAGGTTACTATGCAAGAATAAGCACAAAGTATAATCATTTTAAATGCAAATACTAATGTGTTTTCACAAGTCTGATTTAAAACTATCATAAACTGAAGTGGTTCCAGATGGAAGAGATGGGATACTAGAAACAGAGTGCAGAAACAGACAAAATATGATCAATCACCTCTTGATTTTAAAAATTCATAAATAAAACAAAAACAAAGTTTTCTATGAGAAAACTGCTAAGTCTCCATGACTGTCAGAAAAAGAATAAATAGCACAATGGCCTTCTTTGAACAAACTTACTATACAGTATATACTCCTTAACCAGGCACAGGGGTACATGACTATAGTCCCAGCTACTTAGGAGATTGAGGAGGGAGGATCGCTTGAGCTCGGAAGTGGAGGCTGTAGTGTGAAATGATAGTACCTTTGAATAGCCACTGTGCTTCAACCTAGCATTGTAGCAAGTCCCCAGTCCCCCCCCAAAAAAATTGTAATTACAGAATCCAAAGAAATATAGCTAGCAATATGTAAATCACGAGAGAGAAAGAAAGGGAACACAGAAAAATGTCTCACTAAAGCACAAGTTACACAAAAAAATGTATAAAACAAAGAAAACCAATGGTAAATAAAAAGGACAAAATAAATGAGTAGAAAATTCATTTTTATATCATTAAACACAATAATATAACTAGATAATAATTTTAACCTAATGTCATTTAGTATGTATTTATCTAAATGAAAACCATATAAAATCATATATATGTAATATATATCAATATTTAAAGTAGTATAAATTAAAGTAGAAACCAACAATAAGAATTAAGTTGACCTCTGTGAAACAAAGAACACTTTACCAAGGTGATTTATGAAAAACTCATAATGATGTAATACATTTAATCCTAAAGTGTATAAAATAACACTATTTCAAGGAAGTTGATAAAAATCCCACATTCGTAATAGAGGATTTTAATATATTTTTACCTTAAATATAAAGATCAAGAAACAACATTTAGAATAAAAAGTATCTCTTGGACTGGACCAATCACCTGAGGACTACCCAAAGTGGTATTCTGGCTGCGTAGTTGTGGGGAGGTTTTATTTTCCTGTTCCAGTTGTTGCCTGTGGTGGATGACTTAATTGCTGGTATTTCTCCACAGATGAGACTTCAAAACTAATTTACTAGGGTAGGACAGAGAAAACAGACCAAGCTGAAAACAAGACGAAGCCGCTTAGCCCCAGCACAAGAAGTAAGTCCCCAGTGTCTTAGGCACTGTAAGGGTCCCCTGCAAAGCTCTAGGGGAAAAGGTACAGACACCAGTCACAGCTCTTGGGTAAAGGGCTGGTTAATCACTACTCCATGAGACCTTCAACCCAACTTCACCTTATCTGATCATCTAGCCAAATGGTATAAAATAATCATGGGGCTGAATCAATAGAAAAACTCCAGTAACATGAATAACCAGAGTAGATCAACTTCAACCCAGGATCCTATATCCAGCTAAACTGAGTTTCATTTACAATGGAGAAATTAAATACTTTAATAAAATTCACATGTTGAAGAAATTTGCCATAACTATGCCAGCTCTCCCAGATATACTCAGACCTATCCTCCATAATGACCAGCGCAATCCTCCACCACAAAGTAAACTCACTCAGAAACTTTTGATCAAATTCCAACTTCCACAGTGGCAAAAGGATTAAAATGTCCAGTGGACTTTTGAAAAACTTGATACCCCAAATTCTACCAGGCTTATCAATATTTTCAATTAATGTGAATGGCTTAAATTGTCCTATCAATAGGCACAGGTTGACTGACTGGATACAAAAACTCAGGCCAGATATCTGTTGCCTACAAGAATCTCATCTTACCTTAAAAGATTAATATAGACTCAGGGTGATGGGATGATCAGCTATATTTCAGGCAAATGGAAATCAGAAAAAAGCAGGTGTTGCAATTTTATTCACAGATGCAATAAGCTTTAAACCAAAAAAAAGTAAGGAAAGACAAGGATGGTCACTTCATATTTGTTAAGGGCAATACTTAATATGATGAGATTTTAGTTATTAATATTTATGCACCCAACCAGAATGCACCTCAATTTATCAGAGAGGCTCTAACAGACATAAACAACTTCACTTCCTCCAGCTCCATAGTAGTCAGAGATTTTAACATTCCTTTGGCAGTGTTGGATAGAGCCTTCAATAAGAAGCTAAGCAAAGAAATTTTAGATTTAAACTTAAACATTCATCATTTGGATTTATCAGACTTCTACAGAACATTTTATCCTAACAAAACTGAATACACATTCTTCTCATTAGCCCACAGAATACACTCCAAAATTGATCACATTTTAGGCCATGAATATAACCTCATCAAATTTAAAAGAATAGAAATTATTCCTTGGATCTTCTGGGACCATCATGGAATAAAAGATGAACTCAGTAACAACAGGAATCTGCATAATCATACAAAACCATGGAAGCCAAATAACCTAATGCTGAATGATAGATGGGTCATAGATGAGATTAAGAAGGAAATTACCAAGTATTTGGAACAAAATGACACTGAAGACATGAATTATCAGAACCTTTGGGATACTAGAAAGGCAGTCCTAAGAGGGAAATTCATAGCACTGCAAGCCTTCCTCAATAGAACAGAAAGAGAAGAAGTTAACAACTTAATGAGCCATCTCAAGCAAGTGGAAAAGGAAGAACATTCCAACCTTAACCCAGCAGAAGAAAAGAAATAACCAAATTTAGAGCAGAATTAAATGAAATTGAAAACAAAAGGATTATACAATAGATCTAAAAAATCAAAATGTCGGTTTCTTGAAAAGGTCAATATAATGGATAAACTTTTGGTTAACCTAACCAGGAAAAAAAGAGTAAAATCTCTAATTTCATCAATTAGAAATTGCAAAGATGAAATAACAAGAGATTCCTCAGAAATTAAAAAAAATCCTTAATGAATATTACAAGAAACTTTATTCTCAGAAATATGAAAATCTGAAGGAAATTGACCAATACTTGAAAGCATGTCACCTTCCAAGACACTTAGAATGAAGTGGAAATGTTGAACAGACCTATATCAAGTTTTGAAATAGCACCAACTATACAAAATGTCCCTAAAAAGAAAAGCCTAGAACCAGATGGCTTCACATCAGAATTTTTTAAAGAGTAACTATTACCTATATTACTCATCTTTTTCCAAAATATAGAAAAAGAAGGAATCCTACCCAACACATTCTATGAAGCAAACATCATCATGATCACCAAACCAGGAAAAGACCCAAAAAGAAAAGAAAATTATAGACCAATATCACTAATGAATGTTGATGTGAAAATATTCCACAAGATCCTAAGAAACAGAATCCAGGAACACATCAAACAAATTATATACCAGACCAAGTGGGTTTTATCCCAGGAACTCAGGGCTTGTTCAATATACATAAATCTGTAAATATAATTCATCACATAAACAATTTAAAAAACAAAGACCATATGATTCTCTCAATTGATGCAGAAAAAGCTTTTGATAATATCCAGCATCCATTCATGATCAGAACACTAAAGAAAATTAGTATAGAAGGGACATTTCTTAAACTGGTAGAGGACATCTACAGCAAATCCACAGCCAATACTGTATTGAATGGAGCTAAATTGAAATCATTTCCACTCAGTTCAGGAACCAGGCAAGGTTGCCCATTGTCTCCACTGCTTTTTAACATTGTAATAGAAGTCTTAGCCATTGCAATTAGAGAAGAAAAGGTGATCAAGAGTATCCATATAGAATCAGAAGAGACCAAAATTTTGCTCTTCACAGATGATATGATTGTATATCTGGAAAACACCAGAGATTCTACTACAAAACTCTGAGAAGTGATCAAGGAATAGAGAAGCATCTCAGGTTATCAAAGCAACACTCATAAATCTATAGCCTTTATATATACCAACAATAGTCAAGCTGAAAAAACAGTCAAGGACTCTATTCTGTTCACAGTAGTGCCAAAGAAGATGAAATATTTGGGCGTTTACCTAACAAAGGATGTGAAAGATCTCTATAAAGAAAACTATGAAACTCTAAGAAAAGAAATAGCTAAAGATGTTAACAAATGAAAAAACATACCATGCTCATGTCTGGGAAGAATCAATATTGTTACAATGTCCTTACTATCCAAATACAATTCTAATGCAATCCCTATTAAAGCTCCACTGTCATACTTTAAAGATCTCAAAAAAGTAATATTTTGTTTTACATGGAAGCAGAAAAAACCTCAAATAGCCAAGACATTAATCAGAAATAAAAACAAAGAAGTAGGAATCACACCAACAGACTTCAGACTATAGTATAAATTGATAGTGATGAAAGCAGCATGGTATTGGCACAAAAACACAGAGGTAGATGTATGAAACAGAATAGAGAACCAAGAGATGAACCCAGCTACTTAACATCATTTGATCTTTGAAAAGCCAATTAAAAATATTCAGTGGGGAAAAGATTCCCTATTTAACAAATGGTGCTGGATGAACCTGCTAGTGACTGAAATTGGATCCACACCTCTCACCATTAATTAAGATAGACTCTCACTGGATTAAAGATTTAAACTTAAGACATGAAACTATAAAAATACTAGAAGAAAGTGCAGGGAAAACTCTTGAAGGAATCAACCTTGGCGAATGTTTTATGAGGAGGACTCCCCAGGCAATTGAAGCAGAATCAAAAATACACTACTGGGACCTGATCAAACTAAAGAGCTTCTGCACAGCCAAGAACACAGTAAAGCAAGCAGACAGCCCTCAGAATGTGAGAAGATATTTACAGGTTATGTCTCCAACAAGGTATAATAACCAGAATTCACAGAGAACGCAAATGCATTAGCAAGAAAAGAACAAGTGATCCCATCTCAGGGTAGTCAAGGGACTTAAAGAGAAACTTCTCTGAAGAAGACAGGCTCATGGTCTATGAACACATGAAAAAATGTTCATCATCCTTAACCATCAAAGAAATGCAAATAAAAACTACTTTGAGATTTCTTCTAACTCTTGTAAGATTAACCCACATCACAAAATCCCAAACCAGAGATGTTGGTGTGGATGTGGAGAAAAGAGAACACTTCTACATTGCTGGTGGGAGTGCAAACTAATACGTTCCTTTTATTCTAAGATGTTTGGAAAACACTTAGAGATCTAAAACAGACCAGCTATTTGATCCTACAATTCCTCTACTAGGTCCAGAAGACCAAAAATCACATTATAAGAAAGATATGTTCCAGAATGTTTATTGCAGCCCAAATCATAATTGCTAAGTCATGGAAGAAGCCCAGTGTACATTGACCCATGAATCCTACAGGGATGCCTGAAGACTTAGACTTGACTCTTTGATCAAGCTGGAACATATGCTTCTTAGCAAAGTATCTCAAGAATGGACGAAAAAGTATCCAATGTAATCAGTCTTACTTATGAAAGCTATAACCCAATTATAGCCCAAGAAGAGGGGGAAAGGGGAGAGAGAGGGGAGTGGTGAGGATGAGTAGGGGGAGAGTAATTGGTGGAACCACCTATGGTGCATCTTACAAGGGTACATGTGAAATTTACTAGGTGTAGAATATAAATTCTTAACCCAATAACTAAGAAAAGGCTATGTTAACCAGTTTGATGAAAACATTTCAAATTGTATATAAAACCAGCACATTATACCCTCATGATTGCATTAATGTACACAGCTATTATTTGGTAAAACACACACACACACACACAATTTCAAGAGAAAGAGCTGATTCTAAAATCTTATTTAAAAGGCAGAGAACATATAACATTAAATTAAAAAGTGGATGGATAAAACCCCTAGTCATTCCCTCAACAATTACTAGTTTTTGAGCACCTGCTATGTGCCTGGCATTGTTCTAGGCATCCAGGACTTATCAGAACAAGCAGACACTGCATCTACCTGTAAGGGACTTCAATTCTAGTGGGGCAGACAAAAGAATCATAGTTAATCAAATACAAAAGTAAGTGGCATAAATGCTACAAAAGGGAGAAAAGTGAGGCTGCTGAGAGACTGGCACTCATGGATAGCATCTCCAGTTCAGTAGGAGCCAGGACCCAGAGCGTGGATAGCAGGAGAGAGCATTCCAGACAGAGGCCCAAGGGTCAGAGGGGTAGACAGGACATGGTCTTCTGGATCCCACAGAAGGCAGTGTGGTGGTGAGACCAGTTCATTAGGGGACCACAAAATAAGGAGCTCAGATTGTATTTTACTTGCAATGAGAAGGCAGGCAGGGTGAAGGAAGGGTAGAACTAGGGACTGGAGGAAGTTCTTACCAGTAACACAAGTGGAAGTGGTGTCTCCTAGGACTAACATCTACCATGTTTTTGAAAATTTATCATTTTACTGCTTTTTTCCTTTTATCTTCTCCTTGCTTTTCAATCTCAATCTTTCCTAGAAAAGTAATCCCATATTAGCAAGAGCTTCTTGTATTGCCTTTCTTGAAATAAACTAGGAAATTATTTTTTAAAAAGGTGTTATACAGATAATATAGATCATAAATATACATTTTATTTAATAAATTGTATAAGCTCTGTACAATTCTGATATTAAAAGCCAGAAGGTGTTGTATAGACAAACATTAAACAGAGGGATATCCTGTGTGATATGCCTCTAATGGTATTTACAAATACATTGCTGTTTGCATCATACTGCATATAATTTGCCCCCAAGTGTATATTTCAAGTATTAACTGATGCTACTAATTTTTCAGTGTACAATTATATACTTTATAAAGACATTAGCAGAATATCGTGGCATGTCAATATTTTCCACATTTAACATGTGGAATTTATCTGTGGGGTTCTAATTAGGAAAATAGTTCTCATATCAAGCAAATGTCTTTTCCCACAAAACCACATGGAAATCACTTTTTTAGTGGCTAGTGAAAACAATATAACATTTTCCCCCCCAAAAAATATTCCTTATAAAATTAATGTGTAGGCCTGCAAAACAATAATTTTTTCAATCTTTTCTTCTATCATTTATAATATTATGATATAAATTAAATAAGTAGTTTAATATAAATTATATAATATTTATAATATGTGTGTATATACATTTTATGTATGTTTAAAATGCACATATTCTCTGTATCCTCCCTTACCCCAACAAATGAACAGAAAGGAACCAAAACAGTAAGGACATGAGAACTAAGGACAGGAAGAATGGCAGATGAAAATATCTTTATAAATTTTGGAAGATACAAATTGAATGAATAAGTGACAGTGATTTTATGTGTTGACTTTACAACTCATTTAAGCACCTGTACCAGGATTAGCAGCTACTGTGTCATCTTTCATCCATTTTTAGGGATGCCTGAAGACTTGGACTTGACTCTTTGATAAATCCTCCTAGAAGGACCAGTGTTAGGAGGGTATAGGAGTATTCGTCCCCAAGATAAATGAAGGTCCTGCTGAGGTTACTTTGCGCCAAATCAACCTCCTATGCCTGATTATGGAGATTATTTATTAAGTAACTTATTATTGTTGACCAATATGAAATTAACAAATAAGCTGTAATTGAGTAGTAAGAGGCAATTAATGAGATGCAGTTTCATTAGCAAGGCATGCTAGTCAAAGACCCTTGCAAGTGCTGTGGGGCAATGAGGCATAAATGATGATGCCACTGAGCCTGGCTCTCAGAGGCCTTGTCTCATGGGAGGACTTGGGAGAACGACTGGGACGTTGGAATCTTTCCCTGGGAATCGTGAGGCCTGTGCTGGCTGCCGTTTCTGCCTGGTTTTCTCCTTGTGCTACACCCTCTATCGTTTCTTTCTTTCTTTTTTTTTTTTTTATTGTAAATTAAGTAAACTTGGTACTAGATGAACTTTATTGTGTTCATGAATTTGATTGCTAATCTCAACCGAAAATGATCATGGCTTGTCAAGCAGTGTTAATACTGAAGGCTGAAAGAAAGAAGGGGGAGAAATAAGGCTAATCTGTGCTATGGAGTCCAAGGAATTGGAAATATTGCCTGAAGGTGACAGTCTAGGGAGTGATTAAAAAACCAAAGAGGTTTGCTTGAAAAACTTTTAAGGAATATATATATCTCCATGCTTAATTAGCCTATCTCTCTAGGGTGGACAACTAATCTTACTTGCTAGAGAAGGCTAGAGGTTTACTTTCTGCAGACACTGCATTCTGTCTACATAAAAGTAATGCCCCTTCTATGGAGTCAGAAAGTAAGCTGAGATAGAAACTCAGGAGCCCTGGACTTTGGGAGTTGTGAGCTCAAATAAAATCTTAAGTAGCCCCCTCCCACCAAACGAATGAACCCCCTTTTGCAAAAAGGATCCCCAGAAATACCTTAAAACTGATTTCCTGGCCACAAAGTGAAGTTAAGGGCATGCCTCAGACAATAAAATACTACATCATTAACAGGGCCCAATGTTTTGGAGGGCAAAGTTTAAATCACCCACAGGCCATCAATTTACTCAAGAGTTCACTCAAGTAGGTGTATATAAGATAGTTTGTCTCTCACAGATTAACATAAAACATTCCAAGCCTTATTTCCTTAGCCAATTACAAATCAAAGAAACTTTGAAATCTCAGGCACATTTTCTCTATACCTCTTGAGGCTATATGCTCTGGACTGGGGTCACATATATTTGGCTCAGAATAAACCTCTTTAAGTTGTCCTACTCTCAACAGACATGGGAAAGAACTGTGAGGAAGAATGAGGCACCATGTTGAAGATGAGAGATTATATACAAACCTACACCCAACTGTAGATTATAATTTCCTTTCTCAGCTATTGAAATGTAAGTTAAAAAACTATGTGGGAGATTGGAGGACAGATAACACACTTAATGAGGTTGACAGTTAAGTTTGTAAATTCATTCTAGAAAAAGTATTACATATCTCATTGTTGACTATCACTACAATCACTTGTGACATACTACCCTCAGAAGTTATGAACACATAACAGTCTCTAGTCCACCCTTCAAAGCAATTTTGAGACTCCTTTTCTGGAATGGCCATTATAGCTGTTGTCATACAAGGTCTGACAATTAAGCCTAAGAAATCATACTAGATAAAGAGACAGTTAGGAGAGAAGATTTCAAAGGAAAAAGTACTGCAAATAAGTGTGCTCAATGTGCTTAGCATATTACAATGAACATTTTAATTGAGAGTCAGGAGATAAAGTAGAGATAGAGAGAAAAGAAAATTAATAACATATTTACTTGATTATTAACTCGTGAAAAACCACAAAGTATCAAATTACATTTCCCCTGTATTATTAATTAATATAGTTGTATGATGAAAACAGTAATATTTATTTACTGAAAATTATAATTTAGCTGCAGTGGAAATGTCAGAGATAGGTATTTATGGAGGAAGAGTACATGGAGCTCAGTTGTAATATTCCACAGTAGGAAGTCCATACACAAAGCTGTGAACTTCTGGGGGAATGTGGGAGTAACAAAAGAGTTAAATAAGTTAAAAATGGTTGCTTCTAGAAAAGAGAATGGCCCCTATTGAGGAAAGGACTGCATTTGTTCATTAGATGTCATTTTTTAAAGTATGTACACTTGATGAAATAAAAAAAAAATCACACACACTTCTGATAAGAGACTATACCTCTAATCCAGGGATGTCCACCCTGCAGTCTGCAGCCGCATACTGATTTCATGAGGATTTATTTTGCTTATCTGTTGTGTTGGACATTATGAAAATTATGCATGAACTTTTGTTTTTACTAATCAGCTTTCATTAGTTGTTGTGTATGTAATGCGTGGCCTGAGACAATTCTTATTCTTCTGAAGGAAAAAAAGAGAATAAAATAGCTTGGACATCTCTGCTAATCCTTCCTTCAGAGATTACACATTTTAAGCCTTTGGTGTAAATTCTTTACCCTGCCTACATCTAAATCCATTTTGTTACTTAGTATCTTTAGGTCAGTTTTGTAAACTTGCTATGTCTCTCTTTCCTTATATGAAGTTAATTGCTAAACTTACTTCATAGAGTATTATGATGATTTAATATAATTATTCATATAAAACACTTAGCATAGTATAATGTCTGTATTTGTGGTCAAAAAGATTACAGATTTGTAGTGATTATGTAATTTCTACTATGGAATCTTGTAAAATGTGCTCTTTTGTTCATGCTTTTATTTAGCTAAATATATAGGATACACATTTTCTCTTAGCTATAGATACTGATCAAGTTTGTTCAACCTTGGCACTGTAGCCATTTGGGGGGAAGGATAATTCTTTGCTGTTGAGAGACATCCTTTAGTGATGTCCCTGAGCTATATTCACTAGGTGAAGGTAGCAGGACCCCCATCATCCCAGCTAGACAACAGCAATGTCTCCAGACATTGCCAAGGAACTCTGCAGGATAAAAAAATTATGCCTTATTGAAAAACACTGATATATATCTACGTACTTTTCCTTAGTGATTACATTTTCTTCTTATGAAGCTATCAAGATGTATTTAACTACTGCCTGATCAGTAGACCCTTGATTTAGTTCTTAATTTTAATATTATAAAAATCCTTAATGAAGATCCTAGTTGAAATTTATGATCAAAATGCTGTAATGAATATTATTACACATAAATATCATATGATGTCTCTGATAATATCTGGAAATAAGACAATGGATCATGCATAATGATTTTTTTAATTAAAATTAAAATTAAAAGTTACTTTTTATAGTTACTTTTTCGTTACTTTAAATAATGTATATATGTATATAAAATATAAGAATTGAAGATAGCTATATGTCTACATATATAATTCCATGTTCCTTAAACTCATCAGTATCCTCTTCAGTAAAATCATTTACAAATAAAAATAAAGTCTTTTGCCTTTATAAACTATAAACTTGAAAGCAAGTACTTCTTCTTGGAAGACACTTCTGATTTCTAGGTATCATAACTGAACCAGGAAAAAGTCTCTTGAGAGACTTTCCCTGCAGAAATATAAGTTTAGAATATAGGAAGAGTGGAAGAATAGAGAGATGACTAATGTCTCCCTTTTCAAAGATAGAACTCCAGGGTAACATTAAGATATAATTATTATTTATGAGACGTTCATATATTAGTTTGAAAAATATAGGTTTTAGTACTGACACTTTCTGTCAATAGGCACATGGTTGTGCTGACTTCATACAATTAAGTTTTTGAGCTGCATTATTTATAACAGCAGATGAAATGTGTTGTGATCAACCTGCTACTTCAGATATATAATTAACAAGTTATTCAAAAACAAATTATAATAAATAAAGAAATCTACTAATATAAGCAAAGGAACAGAAAGAGACCAAAGAGGAAAGGTCAGTGAAAGCATTTCTTCTTTATTGTTTTGGCAATTGGAAAGTTCAGATATTTCCTTCCTATTCACAAAATGTTGTCCAGATGCACAGTCATAAAAACCAACATAAAGTGGTAATGAGATTGGAAATAGTGGGATGTCTCTATCCTGAATATTTCATGATCTGTCTCACCATTCACAGTGTGTCAGGATTTACCTTTGTCACAGCTCAGACAAAGCTCTAGCACTTAATGGCATCTTCATCAGAAATGTTAAGGTGGCCATCACTGCCTCAGGAATCCACAAAGAAAACTGTAGTTAGAGTCAGGTGTAAGTTTGTTGGATTGTTTTATTGTCTTATTTTGTTTTGTTTTCTGTGAACTGATTGTGTGTGCATCTTAATTCTCCCTTACGATTCTCTGAACATAATCCTCATGGAGGAATTCTACAACATTAATCACCTTTTCAGATAATTGAAAGGGTCTCTCAATAGGCTGATGTGCTATATAAGAGTGCAAATACTTCATTTGTAATAAATTATATTTTATTACAGAAAACATTTCCATTTTCAGAAACTTTGAGACCACATGCCACAAAGAAGAAGAAAAACACTTATTTCTACTGTCCGAGAGAGTATTGTTTAGCTTACCTTTTAATATATTCATGCAGGTACTTTTTATGCTTACAGGTGAATATTCATTTTTTACAAAGATAAAATTATATTATACATGTAATTTCATAATGTGCTTTCTTCAGTTAATGAACTCCCCCTTTCACTGACACTACATTCCATCTTAGATTATTCTGTTGTATTAAAAATTAATCCCCAAATTTCCCCCCAAATCCTTTACAACTAGTTCATTCTTGAGAGAATCCATTCCAAAGGCACATATTACATTTGATTCTTATTTTTCCTCAGTTAACTTTACACTAGAAAATCACATTTTTCTTTTGCCTAGGACATCACTTTTAATGAATTTTTTTTTTTCTTTGACCAGACTTGACTTCATGTCCTGACAAACGTCAACTCGTCTACATTTGCGTGCTGGCTTCCTCATGGTTTCATTTACGATGTTTGTCTTTTGTAGATCCCATCATCTGAAAGTTGGTTTGAATATTTCAGTTAAACAAGTTTATTAAAATAAACCCTAAGTGACTGTGTATACTTATGTTCCATTCCACCAGGAAATACATACAATCTGATTAGTCCTGCAATTAATATTGATAAGACACACTGCTAGATTTCAGCAATGAAATTTGAGCACTTAACTTTATACACATTATCCTCCTTGTGATCAGAAGCTAAAATGTGGTATAACTTTGCTATCACCATAAATATTTCCTGTTTTTTCATCAACAGTCATATGATGACTATATACTTTATGTTTTCATCTATATGATATTCTGGAAAGGGAAAACCTATGGAAACAATAAAAAGATCAGTTGTTTCTGGGAATTGTAGGGCAGGGAAAGATAAATAGTAGAGCACAGGAACTTTAGGACAGTAAAAATATTCTGTATAATGAGTATATACATGTCAGTATACACTTGTCCAAACCCATAGACTGTACAACATCAAGCATGAACTATAGTGTAAAAATGACTTTGAATGATAATGATGAGTTGATGGAAGTTCATCATATTGGTGTATCACTCACCTTTTCTCTGCCAGTTTTCCAGAAACTTCAATTCCTTCTAGCAAGGAGTGATATTAATGGCTAAGTCTAGCACCAATGATGCTCGTGGGTACTAGGGTTACTCTCTTATGGGGCCATGTCAATGTATAGAAGCAGAAAATGTATAAGTAGAAAAATAGATGGCAATAATGATAGAAAGAAAGATGGAAAGATAAAGTGGATCTTTATTCATCAAATCATCATAATATTTTTAAATAAATTTTAGCACTACATGATTTCATTTATATTTGACTTTGTTTTCTTTTCATTATTTTGAAAAATCTTGAGCCTTAATATAAATTACCATAATTACTTCTTTGACTTAGATGACATAACAAAAATAGTTTCAAAATGACATATCAACCCTATTAAAAATAAGACTTAAGAGACATTTAAAGGCCAAGACTAGTGGATTGTTCAACCTCAGGAATTGAAGATCAACTTGAGTAAGAGAAAGATGCCATCTCTACTAAAAATAGAAATATTACCTGGGCAAAATGGTGAGTGCTTATAGTTCCAGCTACTTGGGAGACTGAGGCAAGAGGATCATTTAAGCCCAAGAATTTGAGGTTGCTGTAAGACAGCATGATTCCATGGCACTCAGTGCCATGGTGACAGATTGAGAGTGAGACTTTATGTCAAAATAATAATAATAATAAAATATAACATAATAATTAATAATAAATCATAGAATAATAAAATTTTAGAATAATTTAAAATTTTATTTTTTAATTTGTAGATTTCTCAAAAAATTGTATTTTTTCTACCATGAATAATTAAAATGCACCTATATCATGCAGCATTAAATAGAATCATTTTACTATAGAAAAAATGTCATCAATAAATTGTTTGATGTTAGGAATTTGCAAGGCCATGTATCTGAGAGGGCGGAACTGATCTTGTCACTAGAAAATGCTGTATAACTAGGGAACCAAATAATAATTTGTCACTAAGAAGGATGAAATAAAGGTTTAGATAAATGCTCTCCATTATGCCTTCACAAAAAAATGGTTAATTTACAATCTCAGCATTGGGGTGGCACCTGTGGAGTAGAGTGCCAGCCCCATATGCCGGAGGTGGTGGGTTCAAACCTAGCTCCAGCCAAAAACAGCAAAAAACAAAACAAAACAAAAAAAACACAATCTCAGCATTGTCTGAGAATTCACATTTACTTGTAATTGTTATAAATTTCTTTTTTTTTTGAGACAGAGCCACTCTATGTCACCCTTGGTATATAGTACTGTGACATCACAGCTCACAGCAACCTCAAAGTCTTGGGTTTAGTGATTCTCTTGCCTCAACCACCCAAGTAGCTGGGACTGCAGGCAGTCGCCACAGATCTGGCTACTATTTTGTTGCAGTTGTTTAGCTGGCGCTGGGCTGGGTTTGAACCTGGCACCTTTGGTGTGTGTGACTGGTACCATAAGCACTGTGCTAAGGTTGCCAAATCTGCTATAACTTTTTTTAATAAATAAATAGAATTTGTCTATTTTTCTACAGAAATTAATTGGCATATAATTTTGACATTAAAAATAATATAAATAGCATTTAATATTTATTTATAAAATATAAATAAGTAAAAATAAGTTAGCAGATATTGTCACAGAGTCACAAATCACAAGAACTAAAATTTTATATGAGGTAGTAGTTAATGGATACATAAATCTGTTTTGTGTAGAGAGAGAAAATAAAGTGTTTTTCCCTAGAATTTTATACATAGTTTGACAGTTGAATTTATTTACTGAAATATTTATAAACTTTTCTTTACTATATGAATAACATAAGCATACCTGGATCAGCTATTATTAACCTATTTATATTTTTTTTTTACTGTAAATATGTGTCTGACCACATGTGCTTGCCTGCAGAAAGTCACATGACAAAGAGCGAAGCAGTGAGAACTGACTCAAGTTGGTCTCATGGAAAAGTTCTTCAATGAATGTCAAACCCTCCTGACATCTTTCTGTTTTGCACTTAGTACTAGAATGTGACAACGGGAATGTCATCACAGAACAGAAGTTCTAGCAACTGCACTAAGAAAATGAACAACAATCTGGGAATGGTTGTATGTGCAGGGCCGTAGAAGGAGTGAGTGTGTGTGTGAGAGAGAGAGAGAGAGAAACAGAGAGAGAGAGAGAATGTGCAAGCAAGGGAGAATATTTCTGAGGACTTTATGAAGCGGCATATTATCCCTGTACTTTCCATCTCTAGTTTTCTCATTATGGAAGAAAATAAAACAGCTAAATTGTTTCAGTCATTACTCCTTCAGCTTTTGCTATGGACAATTTAACTCCTAATTGGTTTAATAGACCAATGCTTTCCCAAAAGGTGCAAGCCAACCAGTGGGTTATTTGAGTGCCCGAGTCCACTGTGTACCTATTACCACTGGATAGCTGGTGTTTCATCTCTTTTATTCTCTTACTTAATAGACTGCAATACATTTTTTATTTAAAGTTGTATTTCTCTAACTAATACAGTGGTTAAACTCTTTTTACATAATTATTTACCATTTGTGTTTCTTCTTTGGAAAATTACATGTCCTTTGTTTATGTTTTCTATTGAGATATTTGTTTTGCTAGTCTCTGTAATTCCACTGTAAATCGAGGCTATTAATTTTTGATCATGGAGGTTATTAATACATGTTCTTTTATATATTCTGTGTGTTTGATTGTTCTACATTATTGCTTATTAGTAACTGATTATGGCAATTTTTAATGTTTAAATTTTTTTTGAGCAAAATTATTTTTTTCCATGAGAGTTCTGTCAGTACTGCAATGCATAGGAAATCCTTGAAGTCTTTCTGAATCATAAAATTAAATTTGACCTTTCTTTCTGGTTGTGTTTTAATGCCATAGCATTTCATTTAAATTTTTAATTTAGCTAAAATCTATTTTTGTATGAGGAAAATATCTGACTCAGTATTTTTTCCTACAGTGAACTATTTATTTTGATATCATTTATCAAATAATAATTTATTTTGCTACCTACTTTTAATCATTTCATGTGTTATTTCCTGTTTCTTAAGCAGTGAATTAACAATATAGCAATTCTCAATATGTGCAGAAAAAGCATTCGAAAAAATTTAGCATCCTTTTTTGATCAGAACACTTAAGATAGGTATAGAAGGAACATTTCTTAACCTGGTAGAGGCCATCTACAGCAAACCCATAGTCAATATCATATTGAATGGAGTAAAATTGAAATCATTTCCACTCAGATCCAGAA
>CAUYON010087679.1:0-2500 GCA_963573935.1 Arctocebus calabarensis
GGGGTGTGGGAGATTGAGACACTGTCTCAAACAAAAATACTGGAGAAAGAAAAAGAAAGAAAGAAAGAAAGAAAGAAAGAAAGAAAGAAAGAAAGAAAGAAAGAAAGAAAGAAAGAAAGAAAGAAAGAAAGAAAGAAAGAAAGGGAAAGGGAGGAAGGGGAAGAAGGAAGGAAGGAAAGAAGGAAAGAAAGGAAGGAAGGAAAGAAAAAAAGCAAGAAAGAAAGGAAAGAAGGAAAGAGAAAAGAAAGAAAGAAAGAAAAGAAAGAAAGAAAGAAAGAAAGAAAGAAAGAAAGAAAGAAAGAAAGAGAAAAAGGGGGAAAGTGAGGAAGGAAGGAAGGAAAGAAGGAAAGAAAGAAAGCAAAAAAGAAAGGAAAGAAGGAAAGAAAGAAAGAAACAAAGAAAGAATCAAAGAAAGAAAGAAACGAGAGAAAGAAAGAAAGAAGGAAAGAAACAAAGAAGAAAGAAAGAAAGAAAGAAAGAAAGAAAGAAAGAAAGAAAGAAAGAAAGAAAGAAAGAAAGAAAAAAAGAAAGGCCAACTATCTTTAGGGAAACATCGGAGGGAAGCCGCTACAAGATAGTTCAATTAGGAAGGAAGGAAGGAAAGACAGAAAGCTAGAAAAGAAAAAAAATCAAAAAATAAAAGTAGGGCAGCAGCCTTGGCTCAATGGGGTAGGGGGCCGGCCCCATATGCCGGATGTGGCAGTTTCAAACCCAGCCCCGATCCAAACCAGCAAAAATGAGCAAACAAACAAACAAACAAACAAATAAATAAATATTAAAACCACTCACTTGATAACTCAATCTATCAATTAATATAATAAAGAAGTAGGGGCTCAACGCCTGTGGCTGTGTGGGCTAAGGCACCAGCCATATACACCTGAGCCGGTGGGTTCAAATCCAGCACGGGCCCGCCAAACAATGACGGCTGTAACCAAAAATTGGCCGGGCTTTGTGGCGGGCGCTTTTAGTCCCAGCTACTTGGGAGGTGGAGGCAGGAGACTCGCTTGAGCCTAGGAACTGTGGAGGTTTCTGTGAGTTGTGATGCCACAGCACTCTATCCAGAGTGACAGCTTGAGGCTCTGTCTCAAAAAATCAATAAAAGAAAGAATAAATGAGAAATATATATATGAGGCAGTGCCTGAGGCTCATAAACAAACAAATAAATAAAATTAAATATATATGCGAGTGGGTATATATTCGTACACACACAAAAAAGAGGTGCGTTCCCCCCTGTACTAAATCCAGCAGCCAAGTATGCGGTGGGGGCTGGGGTGGGGCGTGGACTCAGGCATCCCCATGCCACCCACCTTAACCACAGGAACCAAGGGAACAGAAATATTGTCAGGTCCCGACAGAGACATCTGGTCAACCGGCGAACGCTCCGATCAAGCGTAATGGCCACCCTGGACCCAACCACCCACCCACGGGAGGGAAAGAATTTTACATATATGTTTTATTATGTATGTATGTATGTCAATCAATCAATCAATCAAAATAAGTAAATGAACACTGCAAAAGAAAGGCAGGGATGAGCTATTGGAGAAGGGAAAGCAAATCAAAAACTGACGCCCTCAGGTGTGGCAAAGTCCAGTAGGAGAGCGCTGTGGCACCCCCCTCGATACTCCCTCCCGACCCCTGTGCCTAGCGGCCAGAGGATAACGATTGAAGACCAAAAAAACAAAAATTTCCCCCATGTCCCGAAAAAGACATCTGGTCGACCCATGAAAGCTCCAACTGAGTGCTAAACTCGACCCAGACCTCTCGTTGACCTGGGAGCTCTGTCGCAGAAGAGCCCAGGGACCCGCTCCTCTGGGCAGATTAGGGGGGCGAGCAAAAATAAAAACTAAATCCAACGCCCTGGGTGCATGACGCTCGCGGAATGCCCCCGCCCTCTGGTTGATCACTCGATAGGCGGGAGAGCAAGCAGCGTGGGCCCAGAACCTGCCACGTCCGCTCTCCACGGTGACCGGGTAAAGGAACCCACCGGGGCATTCCTCACCCTCAGATCTTGAAGGAGGCAGGTGACCCCCATGCTTGGGCCCCCCGGTCGGCACGTGGCCGGACAGTGGGGGCTCCCCCACACGTGGCGCCAGATGCCCAGACAAAACCTTGTGTCGAGGGCTGACTTTCAATAGTTCGCAGTGTGAGAGCTTCTCTGCAATGTGCGAAAACCCGACCAAGAAGCAGGTCGTCTACGAATGGTTTATCACCAGGTTCCCCACGAATGTGCGTTGCATGACTGGTGAGGGGGCGGCCGCCTTTCCGGCCGTGCCCATTTCCCACTATGAAAGGCGCTGCGCACCACACACCGTCCGTGGCAGGGTGCGCGCCCGATGGCCCGCATGCGTGGACGGCGGGGGACTGGCTATCTGAGGCCAACCTTGGCTCCCACCGCCCTGCCTTATCATTCTGCCTGGGCAGGATTCTGACTTAGAGGCATTCAGTCATAATCCCACAGATGGTAGCTCCACCCCATTGGCCACTCAGCCAAGCACATACA
>CAUYON010087679.1:5000-21170 GCA_963573935.1 Arctocebus calabarensis
TCAGGTCCGCTCCTCCAGAGTTTCCTCTGGCTTTGCCCTGCCCAGGCATAGGTCACCATCTTTCGGGTCCTAAGACGTGTGGTTGTGCTCCACCTCCCTGGAGTGGCGGGCGAGACGAGCCGGTCGTGTGCCCTCGGCGGACTGGAGAGGCTTCAGGATCCCACTTGGTAGGCGAGAGCACCGGCCTTCACCTTCACTGCGCCATAGCAGCTTTCGTGCGAAGCCCTGACTCGCGCATGTGTTAGACTCCTTGGTCCGTGTTTCAAGACGGGTCGGGTGGGTAGCCAACGTCACCACTGACCCCGTGCGTTTGCTTGCCTTTTTTCTCGCGTGGCCCCTGGAGAAAAAAAAGTCTCCCGAGCCCGATGGCGCAACCCGCCCGGGATGCACTGGGGACAGTTCGTCCGCCTCTGACCCACGTGGCGAACCCCGCCCCCCATCACCCTGAAAGGGGGGGGCAGCATGGAGGGGGTGGTGGAGATTGAGACTCTGTCTCAAAATAAAAATAATGAAGAAAGAAACAAACAAACAAAGAGAGAGAGAGACAAAGAGAGGGAAAGGGAGGAAAGAAAGGGAGGGGAGGAATTGGAGGCTGGGGAGGAAGGGAGGAAGGAAGGAAGGAAGGAAGGAAGGAAGGAAGGAAGGAAGGAAGGAAGGAAGGAAGGAAAAGAAAGAAAGAAAGAAAGAAAGAAAGAGAGAGAGAGAAAGAAAGGAAAATAATGAAAGACAAACAGAAAGAAAGGAAGAAAGGAAGAAAACAAAGAAAAAACAAAAGGAAAGAAAGAAAGGAAAGAAGGAAAGAAAGGAGAGAAAAACAGAAAGAATGAAAGAAAGAAAGAAAGAAAGAAAGAGGAAAGGAAAGGAGGAAAGAAATGAGGAAAGTAGGATGGAAAGGAGGAAAGCAGGGAGAAAAGGAGGGAGGAAAGGAAGAAAGGAGGAAAGGAGGAAGGAAAGGAGGGAGGAAAGGAGGAAAGGAAGAAAGGAAGGAAGGAAGGAAGGAAAGAAGGAAAGAAAGAAAGAAGGAAGGAAGGAAGGAAGGAAGGAAGGAAGGAAGGAAGAAAGAAAGAAAGAAAGAAAGAAAGAAAGAAAGAAAGAAAGAAAGAAAGAAAGAAAGAAAAGAAAGAAAGAAAGAAAGAAAGAAAGAAAGAAAGAAAGAAAGAAAGAAAGAAAGAAAGAAAGCCCAACAACATTATCTTACTTAACATCATCTTACAGAAATCTTTTCCCTCCTTAACCTATTCTATCAAGCCTGGATACCAAAACTAAGAAAGGACACAAGAAAATGAAAGACCAATATCCCTCATGAACACTGACACAAAAATCCTTAAACTAGCAAATCTAATTCAGAAGGACATCAAAAAGGTAATTCACCATGATCAAATAGATTTCATCCCATGGAGGAAAAGATGTTTAAATGTATGCAAATCAGTAAATATGATTCACCACATAAACAGAAGGAAGAACAAAGGTCATTTTAATAGACATAGAAGAATAATTCATTATAATGCTACACCCTTTCTTGAGGAAGGACCTCAGTGAACAAGGCATAGAAGGTGCCTACCTGAAAATTATAGGAGCCATATGACAAACCCACAGCCAACATCACACTGAATTCGGAAAAGTTGAAAACCTTCCCCTTATAAACTTAGATAAGTCGGGGAGTCACTATCATCCCCTCTATTCGACATGGTTCTGGAAGTTCTAGCCAGAACATCAAGGAAGAGAAATAAGCAAAGAGCATCCAGATTGGGAATCAGAACGTCACACTATCACCCCTGTTTGCTGACAGGAGCATCCTGTATCTAGAAAACCCTAAACACTCCACTAAAAGACTCCTAGAATTGATAAATTCATTATAATCTCCAATTACAAAATCAATGTATACAAATCCGTATCATTTCTAACTACTAATAACAGTTCAAGTTGAGAGTTAAATCAAGATCTCAATTCCCTTTAAAACAGCTACAAAGAAAGTAAAATACCTAGAACTGATTTCACCAAGAAGATCTTATCAAGGAGGGCAACAAAACACTGATAAAAAAAATTGAAGATGACATGAACAAATGCAAAACATTTCATGCCCATGGAGGGGTAGAATGAACATAGTTATAAAATGCCCATTTTGCCCAAACTGATTTACAGATTCAACAAAATTCCCATTAAAATATCCTCTTGATAGGAGGCTGGTGGCGCCATGGCTCGGGCCTCACTAGGCGGCCCTGGAGGACCTGCCTCGCCTTCTATGTCACCACCATGGAGTGTTGGGGTGTTGGAGCAGTGGACACGGGGAGGCGAGGACTGGAGAACCAGGTGCCCTAGAGAGGGGCAAGCCCGGCAAGTCTGCAGTTCCCTAGGAAGCTGGGAGAAACCAGGGCACAGCCTGTGCTTCTGCTGGGCCCCTTCATCTCTCCCCTCGCTTCAGAGTACAGTGCGACTGGTGTGGGCTGCTCTCCTGGCACACACACAGCTTCTGAGGCTGAGATGGACAGGGATGTACTGTTCTCCCCTTCATTGCTGAACAGGGACCCCCAACCCCATTTCCTAGGCCTGGACAATTTCATGAAAGAAATGGCTCATTCACCTTGCCCTGAGTGGAAGGGCCTGCATTCTTTCATGAATGTGCTCATTCATCTTGCCCAAGCAAAAGGGACTGTAACCCTTCCTTACTACGTCCTGTCCAAATGTAACTACAAAGGACACATGGGACCCTACATACCCCTAGAGAGCAGTGGTTCTCAATCTTCCTAGTACTGGGACCCTTTAACACAGTCCCTCATGTTGTGGTGACCCCCAATGATACAATTATTTTGAAGTAGTAGTGATAATTTTATGGTCGGGGGTCACCATAACAAGAGGAACTATATTAAAGGGTCACGGCACTAGGGAGGTTGAGAACCACTGCCTTAGACAAAGGACCCAGGGGGTGATTTTCCAATTTGGGTCTTTACCTTTACCAGGAGCTCTGGTGCTTTTCCTGTATTTCTTTCTGTCTAGTAAATCCTATCTTGCCACTGACTGTCATGTGTGGGTTCATTCTTCAAATCCCTGATATCAAGGATCTCCTAGTAATACTTCATTGATCTAGAAAAAAATAATCTTAAGCTTCATTTGAAACAAAAAAAGAGCCCAAGAGCCAGAGAAATCTTAAGCAAAATGAACGAATCCAGAGTCTTCACATTGCCTGACATCATATTATGTTACAGGGCTGTAGTAACCAAAACAAGATGACCCTGATTTAAAAAAAAAAAAAAAAAGTAGAGACATCGACCAATGGAACATAATAGAGAACCCAGGTATGAAACTATATGGCCATAAGCAAATGTTCTTTGACAAAGTAGGCAAAACCATACCCTAAGGAAAGGATGTTCCTATCAATAAATCATTCTGGGAACTGGATAGCCACACTCAAAGAATTAGAAAGGATCTGTATCTCTTGTCTTATATAAAAATGAACTCAAGCTAGAGGTAAGGCTTAAAAACCTAAAAATTAACGAGAAAATATGAGACAAATTCTTCCAGACACAGGCTGAGACAAGGAATTTATGACTAAGACCCCACAGGAAAATACAGCAGCAATAATAAGTACATGTAGATTAATTAAATTAAAAAGCTTCTGTATAATAATAAAATAATTAATAAACAGGCAAATACCAAATGGGAGAAAATATTTGTAAACTATCCTTCTGAAAAAGGACTAATTAAAAAAGTCAACAAGCAACTCAGACAAAATAGCAAAAACAAAAAAAAAGTCAAAAAGTGGGCAAAAGATATTAATAGAATATCTTCAAAAGATGACAAATGAGCAACAAATGAAAAGATATCACTAAACATCAAGGAAATGCAAATTAAAACCACTGTGAGATATCATCTTGACCCTTTCAGAATGACCATTCTGAAATAGTCTAAAACCAACAGATGCTGAGTTGGATGAAGAGAAAAAGGTAAGTTTATACAATGTTGGTGGAACTGCAAATTACTACAGCCTCTATGGAAAACAGTATGGATATTCCTCAAAGAGCTTAAAGTGGAGCTATTATTCCATTCAACAAGCTCACCACTGGGTGTTTGTACAAAGGAAAATAAATCATTTTATCAAAAAGACAACTATACTCAAGTGTTCATCACCACACAGTACACAATTGTAAAGATGGGGAGTAAACCTAAATGCCCATCAACTGATGAGTAGAATAAGAAAATGTGGAGTGTGTCTATCTCTCTCTCTCTCTCTCTAGACATAGATGGGTAGATGGATACACACTATGGAGTATACTCATTCATAAAAAGCTTAAAAATGAGTGAAACAATGTCATTTACAACAATCCGAATAGAACTGGAGACCATTATCCTAAGTATCTCAGGAATGGAAAAACAAAAATCACATGTTCTTACTAAAAAGATGGGTGCACAAGAGCACAGAAAGATATTGGAAACTAAGAAGGGAGAAGGACGGGAGAGGGGTCTACTGGGTACAATCAATGCTGTTTCCGTGAGGAGCTTGCTGAAAGCCTTGACTTCAGCATTAAAGAGTGTATTCGTACTTAAGGAAAAGAATTTGTACTTAAGGTAAGGACCAGAAATGAAATCCTTGCAAAGAACAAACGAAGATAAATGCATTTAGAAAAGAAATCAGATGATTGCTTCAACGAGGTATTAAGCAATAATAATAATAGTAATGCAAAGAAAGTAACATTCACCTTGCCAAATAAGGGTAGGTTCCATTAGAGAATGCTTTGACTCTGAGGATCCATATGGAGTCATCAATTAACTTCTTCTTCTTATTATTTTTTCCAAAAAGTCTCAAAAATAGATAACTAATATTTATAAATAAAAATAAAAGATAATTCAAAAAAACAAATCATGTCAAATCTTATAGACAATAGAAAAAGAAGAAATACTTCAAAATCATTCCACTTAATTTAGATACACCTGATATTAACACTGGAAAAAGTATATTATTATAAAGGGGAAATCACAAACATGGTTCACTTATAAATGAGGATGCAGTATCCTGTATCCTAAACAACATATTAACAAGTCGAAGTGAAAATTAATGTTTAAGCAATGTACTTTAGTCAAAATCAAACCCAATTTATGTGACAGTTAGTCAATATTCTCTCTTAATATTTTCAAAAAAGAACTTAAAAGTAAAAAATTTCATATTTTAAGTATCTTGTATGATATAAGTGATATATTCATCAAAAGAACTTCAATTACTTCTGATGATGCCACAAACAAGTGCTATAAAATAAATGAACAGCAAAATATACTTCTTATTTTCATATATTGGATTTACATTCAGAATTTTGTGTGGAAAAATGTTATTTTTCGTAAAATAAATCTTGGAAAGAACTGTCCTGTATACGTTGCATATTTATTCATATCACTCTAAATGAGAAAACAGCAAAAACTTTCTGTAAAGAACAAAATTCTATATACAATATAGCATTAAAGTCATTGGATTATGTAAATCTTTATGCTATAATCTAAAAATTCATACAAGAAACATTTTTAACAAAAATTGCTAACAAAATATTGTCTGCAACTGAAGAAACTTCAAACGTTTCCTTTTAAAATTATATTAATTATACTAATATGAATTACTTAACATTGGACACTTAATTAAAACCTTAAGCTGGAATGAGAGGAATTTATTATACATATTTTGCTGAGGTTTGGTAATAGAAGATGGAATAAATATTTTGCTTTCACTGTATTTAAGTTTGTTTTACCTTTAGGAGCCTCAGTAAGTGGTTATTTTTCTGTCCATTTTTTGGGAAGAATGCTATTTCTCCTCTCACTCTTTATTACATCAGTTGTGTCAAATAGCAATTTAGAGAAAAAAAATTAGTATGCAAACTCTTATTTAAGAGTAGAGAAGGTAATAAGCCAGATGCTATTAGTCATTTACCAATTCTTTCTTTTGAAAACTCTGAAAAAAAAGTCATTTCTGAGTATTCAAACAAGTTGATGTAAGAAAATTTATACAAATACAATATGAATTTTTTATTTCAATGAAAAAATCTCACGAGCAGTTTAGAGACCTTGAAAAATCCCCCTGCAAACCATAAAAAGAGAAAACAGTAAAATGATATACTTAACAGTATTGATGAAGTAGCTGTGAAGCAAAACTAAAAAAAGAAAAAAAAGAAAAACAAAACAAAACAAGAATTGAATGAGGTAAATGAGGCTAGTTTACCAGCAATATTCTCAAATGCTGTTGAAACTTTGTTTTGAAGGTTGTGCAATAGCTTCAGGATAGCCAGAGAAGACTCCCAAATGAGCCTTTTTTCTTTTTTATTTTGTTGTTGTTGCAGTTTGGCCAGGGCTGGGTTTGAACTCGCCACCCTGGGTTTATGGGGCCACACTACTCACTGAGCCACAGGCACCACCCCCAAATGAGCCTTTTATAAGCATGTTTCTAAGACTTCAGTTCTGTCCAGGTAGCCTATGGTAAGTCATAGTGTTGTGCCCGAATTTTGGGGTCTCCCCCAGAAGAAACTCACACCAGGCGCACCAATGCAAAAACAAAGTGTGGAATTTATTACAAGCTTAAGCTCTGACCGTTCAGCCCCACCTAAATGGCGCCTCAATCTGAATGGCCCTGAGGGGTGGGGCTGAGGTATTTTTATAGTGTACTGAAAAGAAATTGGGAGGGGAGAATGCGATCAGGGGAGTGGGATAAGGGAAGGGTGGAACAAGGATGAGTCCAGGTGTCTCTCCTCTTGCTGATTGGATGCCTGGGCAGTGCCAGGAACGGGTGGGTGGTCGCTAAGCAGGAAGGGGCCGGTACTGATTAACTGGTGGGGGTGGTCAGGGGCACTGGTGCCAGGAGCCAAAAGTTACAAAACTAACATTTATACCGCAAATTACACAGCAACCTGCAAAATGGAGTCTGTTAACAAAACCGCGTCACACGGGCCCTTTCAATAACATTCCACTACTCCCACTGAAACATACTGTAAAAGAAAAATAAAAGGGAAAAAATATAAGGAAAGTAATAATTTAAAAAGATTTGTAGCACTGTAAAACCAGAGAGGACTTGATGATTTAGAACTAGGGGTTGGAGGAATGCTTCAAGGTGACTTTGGGATGTTTTAAACCCTTGAGGGCATTTCAAAGACACAGACTTAAGATCAGGCTTAGCTCACTTGGAGGATTTTAAAGAGAAAAAAGAGAAACCAGTGGACATCTTGGTTATCTTGAAGAGTGGTCATGATAGACTGGAAATTACAGAAGCCAAACACTTTTAGGTTACCAGTTTTCCTCAATTTATTGAACTGTTTGGACTACTGAAAACTGCTAAGTTCTTAGTCTGAGGACATAAAAAGGCCTAGAAAAAGCTACAATACTCTAATGGTGTCAAAAGGACAAAGTCCCACTAAAAACCATGTACTTTTGCCAGGAGCAACTATGAAAAAAAATTATATGTCAGTGTGATCATCCTTAATATAATAGCTAACAGAAATATTTTCATAAGCAGAAAGTGGTATCTTTCTAACAGACAGTGCTGGTCTCTATCACAAGTTGTTTTCCAGAGTTTGAAGCTGTAAGAATGGAAACTAAGAACAAAAAGAGCAAAGATAAAAATCTCCTAAGAGGAAAATTATACTCAAGGTTTCTGGGCACCGAGTGGGACAAAATTGCCAGCAACTCAACCAAAACATCAGGAAGCACATAGCTGAGGAAAAATGACAAATCAAAGGTGAAATGAGCTTATAAATCTGTAATTAGCCCAGAGTCTCCACATTCAGTTTCAATTTAATTGAATAGTTCAGAACTGCTAACTTGATATCTAGAAGCCAAACACACACACACACACACACACACACACACACATACACACACACTCTCACCTTGTCTAAAACAGGCAAGGAAATAATAAAGGATTAAAAACTTAATGAAAAACAAAAAATGGCAGAGAATGGCACACAAATGACATCACATTAATGATTACATTATATGTAAATAGAATATACCTCAGATAATGTGGACTACTATCCTGCCCTTTATGCTCCACTGGACATATCACTCCAAATTTAACAGTTGGCCTGTCTTCCCCCAGCTCCGTGCAGGAACCGGAAGGTTCTGATCAGTGGGCAGAGCCAAAACCAGAGGACTAGCTTCTGTATAGCTCAATTCAGGGACCCTAACTTTATTTGGAACTCTCCAGGGAAGAATGCTTACCTTTAGAAGCTGAAAACAATAGAGATGTTAGCAATGGGCAGTTAAGAAAGAGCTGGTTCTGTGAAAGTTATAGCAACAAAGTGGTAGAGCAGCCAGGCTTTAACAAAGAGAAAAAAGGACAGCTAGAACTGGACTCATCTCTTTGGTCTGGTAGCATGGGTGGATATACTTTACTGTGCTCTCTGAGGACAACAACTGGGGATATGCCTTACTGTGCCCTCTGAGAACTACTCTTCCCTGGCTCACGCGGAACAGTTTGAAAGTATCCTTCAAATCACTCAACAGCCCAACAGCACCGTAAGAAAGCCTTACTAGCTTAAAGGGCTTAATAACACCATCAGAATATTTAAAATAAAAACAAACAAACCAAACTTTGGCACCATCAGAATATTTAAAATAAAAACAAACAAACCAAAACACACTTTACAAATACATTCAAACACGTGTAAAAAATTAAACTTTCACACATTTCTAGTGATATGAAAATAATTGTACTTCTTTTGTATGGTCACTTTGACAGACTAGCACAACCTTGGTGTAAGTCACCACGTTAAAACAACATAAATTTATTTTCTCACAATGGAGACTTCTCAAAGACAGAATTCCAAAGCCAATATCATTGGGCTGATTTTGAGGTATTAGAAAGGTTGTACTGGAGTCCTTGGTTGTGGAAGCTTCTATCCTGTATTTAAACCCACTATCTTCAAATTTCTCCCTCACATGTTCACACCAAATGTCTTCTCTTCATATGTCAAATACCCTTCTGCTTCTTTGTTATAAGGATGGTGTGGTTGGATTTTGTGGGCAGTCAGCTAAACCAAGATAATCTCTTCACCCAAAAAGTCTTAATTTAATCATATATGAAAATAATTTTATTTGAAACTAAAGCAATTTGTGAATTAGGCCCCGATTTTCTATGAAACCGATTTTCAGACTACCCAACAGAAAAACCAGTCAAGAAACTATTTCACAGTTTCTTATTAGTCAAATAGATATCAAAATTCGCCTACCCTAACCCCCAACAATTCTGTTCCTCAGTTAAATACAAAAGAAATTAAAACATACAACACTAAGAAGATTGTGTAAGAGTAACTTTCAGGCTTGGCACCTGTTGCTCAGTGGCTAGGGTGTTAGCCACATACACTGGAGCTGGTGGGTCTGAATCCAGCCTGGGCCTGCCAAACAACAATGACAACTGCAACCAGCAAACAACCAGCATTGTGGTGGGTACCTGTAGTCCCAGCTACTTGGGAGACTAAGGTAAGAGAATCACTTAAGCCCAAGTGTTGGAGGTTGCTGTGAGCTGTGACGCAACGTCACTCTACCAAGGGCAATATAGTGAGACTCTGTCTCCAAACAAACAAACAAAAAAGAATATCTTTCAGCTTAATATGCAACATCTTGAAGCTAGAAATGGTCCAATATTGTCAATACAATAGATAATAAATTGAGAAATATCTGCACACAGTACACTCACATAAATTATCTATTAATATACAGGCCAACCATAAAATTCGTGGGCAATGTAAAATAGAGTGCAATGTAAAACTGCACAGGACACTTAGGGCCCCCCTTGTATATGTGAACATATGCACGTCTGTGTGTGTGAATGTGTGTAGCATGAGCATCCCTTATCAACACTTTGACATTTGAAATGCTCTAGAATCTGAGATGTCTTCAACTGTGATGTGAAACATGTCACAAGAAGAAAATTTCACACCAGACCTCATGTGACAGGTCATAGGCAAAGGCAGTCAAAATTTTGTTTCATTCACAAAAATCATCATGATATTTCATAACATTACCTTCTGTGTGCATAAGTCATACACAGGGTGGCCATAAAGTCCCTGTGCGATGTTAAATGCAAAATTTTAAATTGCACATGAACTGTATGGCCGCCCTGTATGAAACACAAATGAGACTTATATTCCATCCCCAGCTGTCTTGTTATGTGTATGCAAATATTCCAAAATAGGAGAAATCTAAAGTGTAAAACACTCTGGTCCTACAAATATCAAGAAACGGATATTATATCTATTTATCTATCTATCTAAATAATAGAATATTTTCAGCAACAACATTAAAAAAACTAGAAATCCACACATCCACCATAGGATCTCAAGATTACTGGATCAAAAACTTTAGATACAGTAAGAAATGTCATATAATTCTGTTCAAATATAGTTGAAGAGGAAACAGCACTGACTTATATCAACTCTAATGAAAATAATCATTGCCTAGATTGAGAGTTGTCAGAAACTCTGGCAACCTGATTGTATGTACTCTCATATCAATCTGAAAATTAGAAATAAAAGCCCTAAAGGTGTTTAAATATCAGATAATAGGAACAGAAAATTCTAGAGGAAATATGTATTTGTTCTATGCATTAAGATAAAATAGAATAGCGTTTACTAACACATGTTGAACAAGTAGTACATGCCAGACACTCTAAAATACTTACACACTTCAAAAGTATTAACTTTTGAATTTGTTCCTCAAAAAAACATAATTTAGACAAATTGTTTTTCTTTTTGAGACAGAATCTAACTGTTGTCACCCTGGTAGAGTCCCAGGGCATCATAGCTCACAACAACCTCAAACTCTTTGACTCAGCAATCCTCCTGCCTCAGCCTCCCAAGTAACTGGGCTACAGTCACCGAGAAAGCCTGGCTAGTGTTTTCTATTTTTAGTAGAGATGGGTTCTTACTCTTGCCCAGGCTGTTCTGGAACTCCTGAGCTAAGGCAACCCACCTGCCTTGGCCTCCCAGAGTCCTAGGATTACAGGTGTGATAATTTAGAGAATATTTTTATACCAATTATACACCTTCAAAAGGTTACACTGCCAGTAAGTGGAATAATTAAAATTAAAATAGATGTTATTAGCCACTGCCAATATTTATTCTATATTTACTCATCCTGAAATGAATATTTCAATGTTGCATAGATTGTACTATGAAACAATAGGCACATAAGTTGCATTTCCTTGAAAACCAATTTTGTATAGATAAATAAGTTATAACTTTGTTACTATTTCTCTGATTTGATGTCTGCTTAAAGTTCAATGCTCTACTGTGCCTATTTCATAAGCATCAGATAATATTGTCTATTACTTGAGTAAAAACACCCTACATTTATGTCAATCCTAGCTTTTTATGCAAAATTTAGCATTTGCAACAAAAATCAAAACCCCATATCATTCAAAACACACTTAACAGAAAACTGCTTTCTCTGGGTTCTTCTGTAGCTTCACTTAATTCATCTATAAGCTAAGGATGCAGAAAGGTTGCCAGATCCTGCCCTCTCAGAACTAACAAAAGCAGTAGGCTGATAAAGGGGATAATATCTCAGCTAAAGTCAGCCCAAGAAAATGAATTAACACAAACTTCATACGTAAAATTCAGAATACTTAAATGACTCGAATAAGGAAAGCAGGGAACAGATTCCTTGAAGTAAGCATGTCTTAAGATTTTATTTTCTATCCTGAAATATATTTGCATTTTCAACACTTTTCCACAGAATAAATTCAACTTTTTATGTTGCTTATTTTGAGGCATTAGAAGTGGGAGACATGTTAATTATCTATACCAATTCTCACCAGAACTTGAATTTGTCCTGAGGATTATCTGAGCTGTGGAACTCTTAGAAGAACCAGAGGATACATCTCTTTGAAGGTACGCAGCACTGGAATATTTTGAGTCTACTAGAACTTTCTAATTATATTTTTTAGGATAGTTTTGTGTTTGTTTGTTTTGTTTAATTTTTCCCCTGGGAAATGGGTGGAGCCTGAGGAGACAAGAAAAGAAAGTGATATAAACAAATTCACCAGAAGAGTGAATACATTAGACTAAGGGGTACATTTTCCGTATACAAATATATAAACTGGGTTTTTCTTGGACTGAATGTACTCTGAGAATTAAAATGCAGTGTCTACAGAAGAACAAGTTTTTAAAATTTAGTTTCCTATTTAAATGAAATTTGTTAATTATCAAAACAAAATACCCTGTCATTTTTAGCAACATGTTTTTACCCAACATTTTTGGCATTACTGCATATGAAAAGGATATTTTGATATAAAATAAATAGAAAAAATATTCCTTTCATTGAGAAGATAGTTTACTACAAAAATCTTTCAGATAAACTAGTGAAATTTTGGAGAAAAACACATATAAGAAAAGTACTTCAATCCACATAGCAGAAATATCAGTGCAAAAATTCAATAAAGAAATTCAAATTTGAATATAGAACTTGAGTAGGAATATCTTCTATGCATTGGTTGTAATGATCATGGAAGTGAGACATAGTCTATTAATCGTCTCCAAGTCCTGTTCTGTACCTCAGAGCTGAGAGATTACTGTCTCATTTCTGAAGAATTCTAGTTCTGCTAAAGAAACATTTGTTTGATTGCTGTTGCTATTTGTTTGTGTTGTTTTATTTTTCAGAAAGCGACATGTGTATATGGCAGCAACATGCTGCCTTTAATATGGTGAATGATTATTGCTGCCCAACAAATTTAAAAGCTGAAGATATAAAACATTGATGTGGGAAACAGTTACTTTTGTTTGCAGTGAGAACTAAAGTCACAGAGTTTGGAAGCAGGATATTGACCGGAAAGTCTTTTTGAATACTTCTGTGTTTAAAAAAATTATAGGGAGACAAGGACATGGGAACTTTGTAAAACTAAAACCTTAAGCTCCATTGTACAATTGTGTCAACATTACAAAGAATTGACCAGATTTCACACTGTTAACCCGTCTGTAAATCTGTAGGAATGCAAAGGAATTTCCACATCAATGGTAGATCTCTCTCTGTAATGTGTTAGGGTCAGGAAGATACACATTTAAAATACATGCACTTGTCAATTATATCATGCACTGTTTAAACCAAATGAAATATCTAGATATAGAACATGCTTTAAAAGATTGGTACAGCGTTTCTGTCTTTCACAGAGACCCATATATCACAAAAGTTCCTATAAATTTTGAAGAACTCATTAAAAATATATGTATCATGGGGTTTGGGTATAAGTTTTACTAATAGAAAAGAGGAAGCATATTTTTCTCTATATTTTGACTCCAAAATCAATTTGTAGCAAGCTCATGTACTTCAAGTAACAGCAATGATCCCTAAATACTTATAGGAGGACAATTACTAAACAGAAATGCTGAACATTTTACTTATGAAAGACAAAAGAGCCTTAAAGCCAGGAGAGAATAATGTTTACGTTAGCATTGAGGTATTGAGGTTAAGGGCCAGCAGAGAAAATACCTTTAGCATCAATCATGTTAATGATACTTGTACACCAATTAAAAGACAGTTGTAGAATGGTTAAAAATAAGAACAAAAGACTGCTATAAGTTGAGTACCAAAAAAAAAAATCATGTTTACGATAAATATTTTGATAGCTTAAAAATGAAGAGATAGGCAGAGATATACCATTTTCTGACGATTTATAATTCCTCCAATGTGTACCTGGATTAGGTCTACTAGAATTTTGTGAAGAATTCTGTGAGTAATTACTGGGAAATTTGGGTCTGTAATTTTCTTTTCTTGGGACCTATCTTCTAAATTTGATATACAGGTAATTAATGTTAGTTCATAGATTCAACTGGAAATGTACTTTTATCTTCCATTTTTTCTGAGTTATTGAAAGAATTGGTTTTAATTTTTTTTAAAAAAGAACAATCATTTGTGGAGTAGTGCATTTCAGTCAATGGCACGTATATGATGAGAAACCTGTAAGAATATAATAGAGCTGAAAACTACCTATCCCCTGGTGATCTCATTACTATCATAATGTAGTAGCACAACTCCTTGGATGTCTTTTATAATTTTAATGTAGCCTCAGTGTAAAATGTTTATAAAGTCTACAGTAGTGCATAGTCCTAGGCCTTTGCAGGCATTTATCTCCATTCATTGGCTCACCCAGAGCCACAGCACTCCCTGCAAACTACATTCCCAGCAAGTGCCCTGTATAGGTGTACCACTTTAAAAAAATCTTTTATATTGTATTTTTACTGCACCATTTCTATGTTTAGGTGTTCTTAAATTTAGACCTCCTTACTGTTATTCTTCAGTTGTCTCCAATAGTCATCTATAGCCTGGGAACAATAGGCTATTCCCTATATCATAGATATAGGTTGTAATATTTAGATTTGTGTAAAAGTACATTCTATGATGTTCACACAATGATGAAATTGCCAGGTGATGCAACTTTCAGAACATATGTCTGTCATTTAATAACATATCACTATATTTTGTAGAATTCATTAATGCAGCAATCTGGCTTTAGGCTTTTTTTTTTAGATTGATAACTAATTCAATCTCTTATTATATGCCTATTCATATTATCTATTTATTTTTCAGTCAGTTCTAGTTATTTAATCTATATAGAAATTTGGGTATTTAATTTGTCTGAGTTTTTGGAATATAATAGTCCATAGCAGTTACTTCTAATCTCCTTTATTGCTGTAACGTTGGTAATAATGTCCCCTCTTTTATATCTGATTATAGGAATGGTGTTTGCTCTGGTTTGAATGCCTTTGTCCCCTACAAATTCGTATGTTGGGAGCCTAATTCCCTATGCAAAAGTGTCGAGAGGTGGGGCCTAATGGGAGGTACTTGATTAGGAGAACTCTACCCTTGGAGAGGGATTAAACGGATTGGATTAATGCAGGATTCTAGGTGCAAACTTGGGAGCAAAGACTAGCCGCTTACTGAAATCAAACCTGCTGGCAGCTTGGTCTTGAACGCCCCAGTCTCCAAAACTGTAAGAAATAAACTTCTGTTGTTTATCAATTATTCCGTTTTAGTAGTCTGTCATAGCAACACAAAGGGAACTAGGAAAGTGTTCCCAGAACATATTTTGCATTATTTCTGTCTTTTCAAATGTGTTTATGCTTGTTTTAAACCCTAGCATATGGTCTCCTGATTAATGTTGCAGGTGGAGTTGAGAAGAAGGTGTTCTCTGCTGTTTGGGGTGAAACAGTCTACGCACATTACATCTATAAATGTTACAAACGGAAAAATACATTGTGATAGTTATTTGTTTATACAACTGTATGTTTCTTAAAGAAAGAACGAAGAAGAAGAAGTATATGTTGATAGCTCTTATACTAATCTTATCATTCTGGTTCTTTTTGTTTGTTTCTGAGGACT
Source organism: Arctocebus calabarensis (assembly GCA_963573935.1). Classification (NCBI taxonomy): domain Eukaryota; kingdom Metazoa; phylum Chordata; class Mammalia; order Primates; family Lorisidae; genus Arctocebus; species Arctocebus calabarensis. Next base: position 20,340 of record CAUYON010087679.1, read on the forward strand.
AGAGTCTCCCCCAGAGTCATTAATTTAACCCAATTCAGCTTTCCTTCTACCCAATCCTTTGAATTGTTATGGCAAATATATTTGTGTATGTGAAAAGACAAACAGTATTCTATATACATACTATTTTATATAAAAATTACTCTTAAATCAATTAAAGGAAGAATGAATTTTATTTTAGTCTTTTTAAATTATGTAATGACCATCCTTATTTATTTTTATATTATTGTGTATATTTCAATTACGGCCTAGGGGCACTTAATTGCAGCCTAAAAAACTTCCTTTAATATTTCCTCTTAAGTCAGTCTACAGCTGCAAACTTTTGGGGGGTTTTGTTGTTGTTTTGTTTTGTTTGTGGTTTGTTTTTCTGAGAATGTTTAGTTTACTTTCTCTTTTGAAAGAAGCTTTTCCAAATACAGGGTTCTCTACTGAGTCTTTTTTTTTCCTTTGAACATTTTTTTTTATAGTTTTATTGAATCATAATTGTGTACATTGGTGCAATCATAGGGCACAATGTGCTTCATATACATTCAGAAATATTTTGATCATACTGTTACAGATAGCCTGCATGGCATTTTCTTGATCACTATATAAAGATATTGATACTCTACCTTTTTTTTTTTAATAATTTTATTGAATCATAATTATGTACATTGGTGCAATCACAGGGCACGATTCATATACATTCAGAAGTATTTTGATCATACTGTTACAGATATCCTTCATGGCATTTCCTTGATCACTAAATAAAGACATTAATACTCTACCTTTAATAAGTTTCACCAGTACCCTGCTAAGATGCACCGTAGGTGTGATCCCACTAATTGCCCTCCC
>CAUYON010087681.1:0-40036 GCA_963573935.1 Arctocebus calabarensis
AAAGAAGGAAGGAAGGAAGGAAGGAAGAAAGAAAGAAAGAAAGAAAGAAAGAAAGAAAGAAAGAAAGAAAGAAAGAAAGAAAGAAAGAAAGAAAGATGGATGGAGAAAGGAAGGGAGGGAGAGAAGGAAGGAAGGAAGGAAGGAAGGAAGGAAGGAAGGAAGGAAGGAAGGAAGGAAGGAAGGAAGGAAGGAAGGAAGGAAGGAAGGAAGGAAGGAAGGAAGGAAGGAAGGGGTATAAGCAGAGTGTTGTAGGTAAGAGTGAATTTAGGTTTCCTTCTTACTCCCAGAGGCCTGGTGAGGTTACCTTGGCAGTGATCTGAGAGGAAGGTTCTGCCTCAGCCAGAGCACTGCTTTTCGAAGAGAGGGAAGAGAGGGTACAAAGAGCCGCAGATGTTCAAATTGCAGCAAGTGGGTGGTGGTAGGGGGAATGTTATGGGCATAGTACAGAAGGGGGATTCCTGGAGATCAGCTCTAAGAATGTATTGGTATCAAATCAGACATGTTTTTAGATTATTTCTTTACATTGGCTTTTATTTACACTGAGGCAAAAGTGAAGTGACACAGTCATGAGGAGGTTGACATGAGAGAAATACCTTTTTCTGGGTTACATGGAAAGGGACAGTATAACTCCTGTATTGAGAATACACTATGTAAGGGCAAGAGCAGAAACAGAGAGGGTGAATGGGAAACAATCTGAAAAATCCAGATGAGATTTAGGGTGGCTGTATTAGAGCTGCTGTTAATAGGGATCAAGAGAATTGATGGTAATCTGTTCATATTTTGCAATGAAAAGAAGCAGGAAATAATAATACACACACACAAAAGAGTAAATAAGGAGTCTAGGATTTATGGCCGAGGTAACTGTGATGCAGGTCCCCTTCACCTCGGGCTGAACACAGACTCTATTTTCTGGGCCCAAACAGGCTCATAAACATGGGGAGAGGCAGAATGCCCCAAATAGGACTGCATTCCTACAGAAGGAAGGTTTTAAAATTAACTTCTGGCCACAGGTCTCTGGAACCAAAGACTGTGTGTGACACGTTTTAGATAAATTCCATCTCTCCAGCGCCCCCTGCCTAGAGGATGTGCCAAGGTGCATCTAAACCCCCAGAAAGAGAGCACAGATGGGTTCCCCACTTCACTCCGGATGTCCCCCCAACACTGTGCCTGAGGCTTTGTCTTTCTTCTCCTCTTATCGATCAATAAAATCTATCCTTTCACTTACTCCTGAAGTCCTTTCATTCATTCTTCACATTTCTGAGGCCAAGAACCTGACAGAGAGATTCTGGTAACAACCGGAAGCATTGAGTTGTTAAGGAAGCCAAGCAGCTCTATTTGGCGTCTTTAGGATGGCTATTAGTCTATCATATAAACTAATAGGGAAGGCATAGTGTGGTGAGAAAGAACAAAAGCTAAGTTAGCTGGGACTTGAGGCATAGTAGAAGAAATGAGCTAAAGATAATGTGGCAAAAAGATAATTATAGAAAGTAAGCTTATTAAAGGTTATAGTTATTGGCAAAGGCAACGCTTGACTAAGTTATAACCATTGGACGTGAGAAGGGATGTAACAGCAATGGTGGAAACAACTCTGTGGACTGGGAAGTAGACCATTGGAATAATCACTTTTTTGAGACTTCTTGCTCTGTCATCCTGCCTGTGGCACTATGATAGCTCACTGCAGACTTGAACTTCTGGGTTCAGGAATTCTTCCCACGTCAGCCTCCCAAAGTGCTGGAATTATAGGCATGAGTTATTCCTAGTCTGGAAGAATCATTTTGAAATCAACACAAGTTATGAAGTAACTCATATATAATTAAATAATTTATTTTAATAATGCAGGCCTACCAATAGTTATAGATCTAACTATAATTAAGTATATACAGAATTCTTGTTTAATTAAGAGGAAAAATATCATAATTTTTGGAGAAGTATTGTTTTTAATTTTTCTTCCTTCATGATGTCACTTTCACATCTTGGCATTAAGTAAACAGATTATTTTCACTTCCATCTGAAAAACACCATTTCTGGTTTACTCATGTTATTCACCGTTGTCTGATACTACCTGATATTTTTAAAAACGTTATAGAAAACAGCTATTCATATAAAGACTTTGCTTTTCCTGGATGTCCATTAATTAACACTCCAACCTATCTTTCAATGAGAATACGCATCAAAAGCCTAATAGTCTCTGCAAATTTGTCCTCGTTCAAACTTTTGGCATCATTATCATTTTATTATTCCCCTGGAAATATCATTACTAACAGTCCCTGAAGTGACCATTTATTGTGCCACACGTGTATACACATATATGCACACACAACACAAATTTTTCTGACCACCTCTCCCTTCTCCAGTTTTAATACCCTGCCCTTGTGTCTTCATCACAACTTGCTGTTCTTTTCCACCAAATCATACTGGATGGTTTCCTATCGCTGCTTAAATAAACATCTCTTATTTAGAGGCTTATATTGAATGACCTCACAATTCCAATAGATTGTAAGTTTGTGTTGGCTCAGCTTGTTTCTCTGCTCAAAGTTGCACAAGGAAGAAACTGGTATTAGTGCCAGCTAAAGGGGTCCTCATCTGGAGACTCTCGGAAAACTCTGATTCCAAGATAGCTTGGGTTGTTGCCAAAATCTCGTTCCAAGTAAGTAGTACTTGTAGCCAACAAGCCATGCTGACCTTTACTGGGGCCTCTGCTCCTAGATGCCTCTTTGTGCTCCTCACATGTGGTCCTCTACACCTGGAATCCCTCCAACTTTCCCACCTTTTTTCTGCTCTGAGGCAATGAAAATTTCCTGCTTTCAAGGGCACATGTGGTTAGACTGGGTAAAAGTAGAAGAGCCAAAATAATTTCAAATTCAAAGAGGAGATCTGTAACCTTAATTATATCTGCAAAATAAATTTGTGCATGTAATGTAAATCATCCCAATGTTTCGGGGATTAGAGTGTGAATAGCTTTTGGAGACATTCTCCCTACCACACATACACTCGTCATCTTGTCATATCTGCTCTCAAACTCATCTTTTGTACTCCCTTTTCTTTCTTTTATTTGTACCTTCTTTTCTATCTTCGCTATTTTATCCATTCCTTAATAACTTGGGTCTAACTAGTCTCACCACTGTTTGTACGGAGCTCTCCTTTTCCAAGTCCTGATAATAGTCTCCATGTTATTGGTCTCGTCTCTGACTCCTACATTTCTCCATGTTAGTAAACGTTTCTGGCAGTGGGAAGTCCCCTATCAAATTAGTAAACTTTTGATTTTCAAAACATACAGCAAACTTGAGAAGTCACATCGTCCTATCAACACCTATCTGTAAAGATCAGGACATTGAATTCCATATTTAAATCAGTTATAAGATGGTGTTGTTTTAAATATTTTCTAACTGTGCACCCTACAGTGCCTTCATTTTAAATTAATGATCTTGCAGACATTCTCTGTGCCAAATGTTTTTATTAAATTCAGAAATATCATTATTTTTATTTTATTCTAAACCAAATAAGCTAAGATTTCCTTAACTAACTTCTCAAGAAAATAGAAATCCTGCAGAATTTGGCACCAGATATCCAGGACTTAGAGGCAGAGGATTGTACAACTGTGCTGCCCTTTAGAGCATATGAGTGAATCCCTCCAAGCTACTATTAAGGTTTCCCACAGAGGTCACTGTGAGGAACATATTAGAAATACACATAAGAAAAATTTACAAACTAAAAATTTACTTGTTTGGCTTTCAATATCTACATCCCCTCAGTACAAGACATCCTTAATCTGAATCCTCTGTACCTTCATAGTATGACATTAAAATTGAAATGAATACTTTTTTAATTAAAAATATCTCATTTTTAAAATATACTTAGTCAACAGATAAAAGTAATGTAATATAAACATGACATAACCACTTCTTATATTTTCATTGTTATAGTATACATAGTGTGTATATAAGTATACATATACAGATATATATCTATGCATATATGTCTATATGTATATCATATAAGTATTTTGTGTACATAAGTATATACAAGTATGTATACATAGGTGCATGTGTTATATCTCTCTAGACTTTATATATAAAATATACAAACCATATACATATTTTATTTCAAATAAGCATAATGCTATACATGTGAATATAAAAATTTTGAGATCTATGGTGACATTAGCAATACATCCAGATATAAATTGCTATACTTAATGGCTAAAGCCTTGTGCCTAACTTTATTATGTAGACATGGAGTTTTGGTGGGAAAGTGTATGGACATTTTAAAGCTATAAATGTATTTCTAAAATCTTTTTGATGATTTATCCATAGGAGTTGAAGAAAGAAGAGAGTTTTTTTTTTATTCATGGAAAAATAGAAAAAGACCATATTACTTCTACCTGAGTAGAAGAATGCAAGAATGTTGAAGTCTCTAGTGTAGATAAATACTGTTTCATCACACTTGAAAATGATTACACACTTAGTTCTAATTAATAGATAGTCTGAGTAAAGTGACCAGTAGAAGAATTTCTCATTAAAATATTATGTATGAAATATAATACTTCTGAGAGAGAATTTACGATGTCCCCAAATAAACTACCTAGGAATATATTTAAGTAAGGAGGTGAAAAATCACTGCAGAGAGAATTACAAAACTATAAGGAAGGAAATTGCAGAAGGTTTAAGTAGATGAAAAACATATCATGCTCATGGATCAGCATAATCAACATGGTTAAAATGTCTATACTACATAAAGTAATCTACAGATTCAATGCAATCCCCAATATAATACTAACATAATTTTTCACAAACTTAAGAAAAATAGTCCAAAGATTTACCTGAAACTAAAAAAGACACCCCATCCCCATGAATAACTAAAGCAACCCTAAACAATAAGAACAAATCAGGAGGCATCACTTTACCAAAATTCATGCTGTACCAAAAGGCTAAAAACCAACACAGCATGGTACTGGCACCAAAAACGGAGACATAGACTTATGAACCAGGACAGAGAACTCAGATATAAAACCATCCACAATTTGCCATCTGATCTTCCCTAAAGCAGACAAAAACATACCTTAGGGAAAAGAACCCCTATTCAATAAATGATATTGGGAAAATCAGATAGTTGCATGAAGAAGACTGAAACAGGACCCACAGCTCTCACCATACACAAAAATCAATTCATATTGGATAACAGACTTAGCCCTAAAACATGAAACTATAATAATTCTAAGAGAAAATGGTGAAAAAACTCTTATTGGTATCAACCTTGGCAAAGAATGTATGAAGAAGACCTCAAAGATAATAACAGTAGCAATAGAAATTTGCAAATGGGATTTGATTCAATTTAAGTTTCTGTATAGCCAAGGAAACAATTAATGGGGCAAACAGAGAACCTACAGAACAGGAGAAAATACTTGCATTTTGTACATCAATAAAGAATTGATAACCAGAATCTATAAAGAACTCAAATCAATAACAACAACAAAATCAAACAAGAACGTAAACAAGTGGGTGAAAGGCAGAAACAGAAGCTTTTCAAAAGACGGACAATACACATATGAGAAAGTACTCAACATCTCTAATCACTAGGGAAATGCATATCAAAACTACCTAGTAAAGATGTATTACCTCACTCCAGTGAGAACGGCCTTTATTAAAAAAAAAAATGTCTATTTGACCTCCTTTTTGCCCTTTCCCTCCCTTCTGCCATGTGAGCACACAGCATTTGTCCCTGCTGGAGGAGAATGCAGTGACAGGGCACCATCTTGAAAGCCAAGATGCAGCCTGATATGAGAATTCCCAGCCTCAAGAACTGTGAGAAATAAATTTCTATTACAGTTGACCCATGAACAAAGCTACAAGCACCTTGATGTGAGACTTCCCAGCCTCCAGAACTGTGAGAAATAAATTCTTATTACAGTTGACCCATGAGCAACACAATTTTGAATTGTGTGGGTCCATTTATATGTGGATTTCCTAAACAAACAAACAAGCAAACAAAAAAACCGCATGCTGAGGTGGAGATGGAGAGAAGGAACGAATGCTTGTACCCTTCTGGTGGGACTGCAAATTAGTTCTACTTCTCTGAAAAATGGTTTGGAGATACCTCAAGGAACTAAAAGAAGACCTATCATTTGACCGAGCAATGTAACTATTGGGTATTTACCCAAAGGAAAAAGTTATTTCATCAAAAAAGACACTTGCACTAGCATGTTTATTGCAGCAACATTTATAATCACAAAGACAAGGAATAAACCCAGTGCCTACCAAAACGTAAATGAATGAATTGAATGTGGTATATGCAGACTATGGAATACTACTCAGCCATTAAAAAATGGTGAGCTACTACCTTTTGCGGTAACTTGGATGGAACTAGAGACCATTCTTCTAAGTGAAGCATTGCAAAAAATGGAAAACAAATGCACATACTTACTATTAAATTGGAAATAAATGATCAACACCCACGTGCATGTATGTTAGCAAAATTTACTGGTGAGGGGAGAAAAAAGGGGAGGAGTAAATTTATAACTAATGGGCACAATAAATACTATCTAGGTGATGGGTACCCTTGTAGCTTTGCCTCAAATCGAAAAAAGCAAAGCATGTAATCCAAATGATTGTACTATAATATTAAAAAAAAAAAAGATAGGAAAGTTAGTGAAAAATCAATCACTACCTTAATTTGAGAAATTTAATTTCAGATTATTTCTCTCTCTCTCTGTTCCTTCTCCCTTTTCTCTCTTTTTCATATCTCTCCCTCTCTGCCTCTCTCTCTCAGCTATCCTTACCTTGTCACATTTATATTTCTGTTTTTGATTCTCCAACTTTTCTCTTATATATTGTGACTCTCCAACTTTCCTCTTATATATTGTGTGTAATATATACATTACATATGGCCAACCCAGGTAATTTAGAATAATCTGATCTCAAAATCTTCAATTTTATCATTAATCAGATCTGTAGTATTACCTTGGGCATGTATGATGAAATATTCACATAATAGTCCAATGGTTTACCTGGAACTAAAAAAGAGAGAGTAAGAATGTATACATATTATGGAGGCTATTATTCCGTTCACATAAAAATGTCTACAGACATAGTCAATTGTCATTTTACTAGAATAAAGATTAATTACCCAGTTTCTAAAGTCAGAATTCCAGATTTATATCCTGTTATTGCAATTTGATGGCTATATTACCTTCTGTTACACATAAACTATCTGGGGTATGATTTTAATGGAACAAAATGGAGAACCCAGATATAAACACCCACATCTGTTGGGCACTTAACCTTGACAAAGTTGTCAAGAACATACATTGGAGAAATGATGCTGTCTTCAATAAATGGTGCCAGGAAAACGATGTTCACATACAGAAGAAGGAAAGTAGATCTTTGTGTCTACACACAAAAATCGAGTCAAATTGAATTCAAGACTCATATCTAAGACATGAAACTACTAAAATAATGCATTCAGGAAATCCTTCAGGACATTGATCTAAACAAAATAAGTTATATTCTGAGGTACAGGCAACTAAAGAAAAGTTGGACAAATGGAATTATGTTAAGCTAAAAATCTTCTGCATAGCAAAGCAATCAACAAAGTTCATTGACAACCAAGAGAATGGGAGAAAATATTTTCAAATTGCATATCTGACAAGCACCTAATAACAGAAAATGTAAGGAACTCCAACGACTCAATAGGAAAATAATCAAATAATCCAATTTAGAAATGGGCAAGAGATATGAATAAAAATTTCTTAAAACAAGACATACAAGTTACCACTAGGAATATAAAAAACTCTCAACATCATTAGTCAACAGAGAAATACAAATCCAAACTACAATAAAATATCATTTCACCTAAAATGGTTTTTATCAAAAAGATAATTCTATTATTGTTATTTTGATATTTTATCAAAAATAACAAATACTGGCAAGGATGTGGAGAAAGAGGAACCCTTTTATAATACTGATGGGGAAGTAACTAGTGTAATCACTATGGAGAACACTGTGGGTTGTTCCTACAAAAACTAAAAATATATATTTTTTAACTTTAATTTTGTGTTCCTCTTTGTTTTAATAAATCATAGCTGTGTATATGAATGCAATTGTGGGGTACAATGTGCTTGTTTTATAAACAATGTGAAATATTTTAATCAAACAATACCATATGACCCCCAAATCCCACTGCTAGGTAAGTATGTGTTCAAAAGAAGGGGAGTCAGGATATAAAAAGATCTCTGCACTCCCATGTTCATTGTAGCTCTGTTCACAATACCCAAGATTTGGAATCAACATAAATGCCCATTACTGGATAAACAGATAAAGAAATTTTGGTACATATAGACAGTGGAACACTAAATAGCCATAAGAAAGAATGGCATCCTGTCATTTCTGACAATATGTGTGGAACTGGAGTACTTTATATTAAGTGAAACAAGCTAATCACACAAACACAAACTTGCCATGTTCTCACTCAAATGTGGAGCTAAATATAAAAAGCAATTTATCTCACGCCAACTTGGTGGCTCACCTCTGAAATCATGGCACTCTGGGAGGCCAAGGAGGGTAGATTGCTTGAGCTCAGGAGTTCAAGACCAGTCTAAGTCAGAGCAAGACTCCATCTCTAAAAACAGCCAGGCATTGTGGTGGCACCTGTAGTCCCAGTTACTTTGAATGCTGAGGCAAAAGGAGCACATAAACCAGGAGTTTGAGGTTGCTGTAAGCTATGATGCCGGGGCACTCTACCTAGGGTACCAAATGAAACACGTCTTAAAAAATCAAACAAACAAACTAAGTAACAATGATGAGTATCTGAGGCTAAGAAGACTAAAAGGACAAAAGGGATAAAGTGGAGATGATTAATTGCTGCAAAAATATAGTTAGTTAGATAATTAGATAGAATGAATGGTATCTGATAGCAAAACAAAATGACTAATCAACAAAATATTAGGGTACAGGTTAAGATAACGAAAAGAATGCAATTGGCATATTCCCAGAGCAAGAAATGATAAATGCCTGAGGGTATGGATATCCTAGTTACACTAATTTAATTTATACACATTGTTCCCTGTATCAAAACATCACACATTCCCTAAAAATTTACATAACTAGTATGTAACTATAGAAAATAAAAATAAAAATACTTTTCACTAAGATTCATTAGAAAATTAACAAAGTCATGAATGATGTTTCTTTTATGTTTTCTCTTAATTTTATGCTAAATGGTATTTTACATATTTAGTGATCATGTAATTTCTCATTGGTTGAAGGTCATGTTTAAGAATAAAAGTGCGGGTAATTAAATTTCTAGAAAGGAAAGAGGTGGAAACAAGAATATTTGGTCATTTTATATTTGAAATGGAGTAATAGTAAATAATGTCACTTATTTTATTAGAATTTGATTATCAATGTATACCAATGTATATTTAGAAAAAAGTAATAAATTAGATTTTTCTTGCAATGGCAATATATTTGAGCAATTTGGTATTTTCATGACTTCTAACATGCAGTATAACCTTAATTCAAGATCCCATGCCAGTCACCACGCCCTTATTGCAGTTATTCCCATGTTCCTTTTGTCACTTTTGATCTTGTGCGCCACTATCTTCAAATATATTTTTTTATTTTAAACTCATCTAAATATATTTTTAATTAATTTTCATTATTAAGTGAATGATAATATTTCCATATTCCTAGACTATATGTTAAATAAGATTGATCTTGTCAGACATTTATAAAGACTATGTCAGTATAGTATTAAGAATTTTTGGTAATTTCAATATCTTGAATCTGAAATGGTCATCAGTTATTTTACTCATATTACAGTAGCAGAATCAAAGATACCAAAAACACTCTGGCCTATTCCAGCAAACATTGCATACTTCTCAATGATTTTTGTGAAAGCTATCATTTATACACAAACTTTGCTAAATCTTTGTTAAATTTTGTGCTAAGAAAAATTTCTTAGGCTACACAAAGTGCTTATAAATTGTGCTTGCACATGTAGTTTAGTGAAAACAGTATATTTTTACCAATTTATCATGCAGTGAAAATTCATCTTAATATTTCAACTGCCTCCAAAGACAACATTTATTAATTATTCTTTCCTCCAAATTTGCTTTTCTTATATAAGAATCCTTGTATACATAACCACATAATGTAAACATAGAACAGAGAATTTTAGGTAATTTAAAAATTATAAAATGTTTATAATTGTAAAAGTTTGCATCGATCTAAGCATTTATGTTTGTTCACTTATTTAGATGTCACTTAGTGAACTGGATTTTGAAAAAAATTTAATACACGAATAAAAATATCATAGTGACCAATTTTTCGTTAGAATATAATTACATGTCTCTGACGGATAGACTAGGCTTCCCAAGGGTCAGATGTTAGGAATTTCAATGTTTTAGGACTTACGTGTTTAACAAATAAGCACAATTCTTGACTCAAAGAAAAATTTTATACATAATAAACAAATGAATGTTAGCTGAGTACAATTATTCTGCTAAGAAAACCTTAGACTATACCATCATTGAGACAGTAGTCTAAGCCAGGGCTTTTGTGATTTGGGCCTACAGATCCATCAAAATAGAATTCTGAATTGAATCTAAATGCTCTCTTGGAAAAATGTGTGAAATGTAATCTGCTTAGGTGTTGAGATTCAAATCCACATGTGATAAGGCATTTTGAAAATTTACATATAAAATCCTCAAATAAATCTGCCATTATCATTCCCAATATAGAAATCACATGGAGAAGCATATTTATTTCCAAAGATTAATGTTATATATCAAGACTTTTACCCTTTTTGAACACTATCTAGGAGGGAAATGTACTTTTATTTAGCTGCAAATCAATGAAACAAGAGTTGTTGACTAGGTGACAGATATAATTAGCATTTAATCTAATTATAGGTGATATAACTATAATATTTATCTCTTTTACTTATATCATTTAAATTTATTTCTATCTTTTTATAATGAATTATACTATTATTTTGTATTTACATCTTTTCTTTTGATATTTTTACTATGATAACATGATGGTGTTAATTCTTAACACATTGGTTCTATTTTCAAGAATCAAACACATTATTTGGTTTATAGTTTACTTTCATAATTTCTGTATTTATTTTAATGTATTTATCTTCTGAACATAAAAATCACAAAAAAACCTGTATTTTTTTTTTTTTGGTTATTTGCTGCCTATAATTTCACCAGACAGTGTCTTTAACTTGACTCTTACAGCAGATCTTTCACCAATATCTGCTAATTGTAGGACCTAGGCAACCTCATCACCTTCACTGCTGGTACTATCTTGCCACCATCCTCATCTACACTAGGGAAAAAGTCTTCCTACTGCTCTTCCTTCTGTTACTCTTGTCCTGCGGTCAATTCTCTACAAAGCATCCAGGACAATTATTACTGAATGCAGAACACAAATGAAAAAATCTCACAAATGTTATGTCGAACAGATGGATGAAAATATCTCAGATTGTATATGAAGCCCATACACTATACTCCATGATTGAACTAATGTACACTGCTATGATTCAAAAACAATATATAAAAAAATAAAAAATAAAATATCACAACCAAGCATTTATCTGCTCATCCAATGACTGCTCTCAACAGTTGAACGGATTGTAAATTCGCACCAGGACACCAAGTGTATTACATAACATAGCTTTGCTCTGTTTCCTTATAAACCCCAATGTTATGAGACTAACTCTCTCTCTACAACTCTTGCTTGCAGAACCAGCCTCTAATTTCTCAAATGTCAAGTTCATCATGGTCTTTAGGAGTGAGAACATCATGATCTTCAGAAAGTGGGAGAAGTAAAACTGGGTTACAAAATCTTCCTTGTGTCCTGTCTTTCCTGCAGTTTACTATGACCACATGATTAACTTCTCCAATGAAATGCATGTCTCCTCCTGGGAGAGTACGTAAAATCCTCCCACAAGTGGTCTTCCAAGCTCTTTCCTCTTCACTTGGCTGGAATCAAAGAACAATGAGATTTGATCACACACTTACAAATACTACATAAATAGAAAATGACCTTCTATTGTTCTGAACACTGAAATTTGGGGATCAATTATGTGCTACAATTTTACCTAGGCTTTTGTTTTGTTTCTTGTTTCATTTACCATTCCTATATTTCAGCCTAAAATTCATTAATGAGGTTAAGTTTTCTTATTAATAGCATAATAATAGCATTTTTTTAAAAAGCGTATTCCGAGAATATCTTTTGAAAGAAGATCTTATTTATTCCTACTTTTCATGAGGTCTTAATTATATTCTGTTTTCAAATATTTAATTTTTAAATATTATTTTAAATTATTTTTTAATTTTTTAAATAAAATAATTTTTAAATTTTCTTTAATTTTTTATCATGTACTATATACGTTTCCTATTTCCTTATCTATTTTTTGTTACTTCAATTTTCTATTCATTCAGGTGTGCTTTTTAAAATTATAAATAATGGCCTACATTTATTATTTTAAGATCGGCAGATAAAATTGTAAGCAGAGCATAATGTTTTGAAGTATATTTATACATGGTGGAGTAATTAAGTCCACCTAATTAATAAATGCATTTCAAATAGTTATTATTTTTATGATGAGAGCCCTTAACATCCATTTCTTTGGCATTTTTCAAGAATATAATATCACATCATTAACTATAGCACCATGTAGTAGAATAGTTGTCTTGAATTTATTCCCCACAGCTAACTGTAACTTTGTATTCTACCTATTTTTCTGTGACATTACCCTTTACCTTTCTAGTTATAGAGACATATCTTCATAGTAATATTTGAAAACAGAATATAATTAATTTAAGATGTCCATATTTCCTACCCAATTGGATTCTCCCTCTCCTTTGAAATCAGGACCAATGTAAAGTGTAGCCTTTACAGTACTGATCCTTCACTTTTCAATTCTCTTTCTCTTCTCAACACTTCGATATTAAATCAACAATCCTTTGTCTCAAAGTCTTAAGGTTCTCTGAGGAGATGTAATACCTTTAGCTCTAGCCCAGGGTCAATTTTTTTTTTTTTTTTACTTTATATGGTCAAATAACAACAATTTTAAGGCTTCTTTGCAGGAGGAAGAGACACAGTCTCTGTAGCAACCACTCATATTCTCCATTATGGTGCAATAGTAGCAATAGATAATAAAGAAATTAGTAGACATGGCTTGTTCCTATAAAATGCTTTTTATAAAAACAGGCACTGAGTGGGAGTAATTTTCTGACTATCATTTCAAAGTAGTAATGGAATTTTTGGTACACTATAACTATTTTCAAAAATCCTCATTTAAAATTTAAATTGCATATTCCTGGTATATTATGTTTCATTCAGATTTATTACATGAATCTTTTGCAATCCCTGTTTCTATAGCCCCTTCTTTAAGTTTGAATGCTAAAATTGTTATTTGGTTTCCAATAGACCTAAAATATTTTCCTCAGTAGGGTGAGGGTAGGAAATATCACTAGATTTTTGAGATCATATAAACATCTTTGTTTTTTCTTACACATAAATTATGGGTACGTATAGAATGATTAAACTATTATTATTTTTTTCTTTATAGATGAGCTGCTAGCAGATAATTCTAAGGCTAGTTTAGGTGCATTTTTTTTCCTTTGCAAGTAAATTTTTTCCTTATGATGATTTGTAGGATTGTGTATTTAACATTAGACTTCAAGAATGTAATGAACATATGTCTTTTCTGATCAATCCTGCATAAAACTGGATAAATTGTTCAACATATATTATGTTTTTATTATGAAAAATATGTTATATATTCATGAAATATTGCCTCATCTTCATTGTATTTATTTTTCCTTTCAGAATAATTCACTTAAAATATAGCTTCATAGTGTATATCTTCTAATTCTCTTGTCTTTTCATTATGATCTCTGATCCAACACTTTTCCTCTGTGTTTAATGTGTATTTTCCTTTTGATTTTTACTGCCACCAAAAATCTTCAAAAGTAACAGTACGATCAAAACATTTCTGAATGTATATGAATCATGCCCTATGATTGCACCAGTGCACAGAATTATGATTCAATAAAATTATAAAAAAAAAAAAGAGGTGAGCTTGGAGCAGGTTATGAAAAACTTGTAGGCCAAGTTAAGAAGTTTGAGTTTATTCCAAATGAAAGTAAAATCTACTGGTTTTATGCAGAGGAGTGATCTGAATTTCATTTTAACAGGAACATTCTGTTTGCCATATGGAATTGTATTTAAGAGGGAATGAGTAGCTCTTATGGGATGGGAAACTATTTTGAGAACATGTGGGCTTGTCTGGGCTTGATTAGTTGAATTAAGGTGGTAGAAATAGGCTCAGTGCCTGTGGCTCAATGGGCTAAGGCACCAGCCATATATACCTGATCTGGTGAGTTCGAATCCAGCCCAGTCCCACCAAACAACAATGACGGCTGCAACCAAAAAATGGCCGGTCAATGGGCAGGCACCTGTAGTCCCAGCAACTTGGGAGGCAGAGGCAAGAGACTCGCTTGAGCCCAGGAATTGGAGGTTGCTGTGAGCTGTGATGCCAGGGCACTCTATCCACGGTGACAGCTTGAGGCTCTGTCTCAAAAAAAAAAAAAAGTGGTAGAAATAAAGGTAGAAAGGAATGAATAGGATATATTTTTGAGATCAAAACTTACTAATTTATATGGAGGTAGAGTAAAGGAAAAAGAAGAATGAGGGATGAGTCCCTTGCTTATTGAGTTGGGGAACCTGGGAGATGATGATATTTGAAGTGATAGGGATCAGTTTTTTCCTCACTAACCTCATTTGGTGATCAGTGAAGAAGTCAAGAAGATACTTAAGCATATTGAGTCTGCATTGCAGAGAAAGGCCAGGTCTAGAAATATGTATTTGAGTATCTCAACAATAGTGCTATTAAGACTATAGACCTGGGTGACATCTCTTAAAAATATACATAGAGAAAAGCGAAGGGCCTAGGATCAAACTCTAAGGCTCCAATATTAAGGTGCCAAGCAAAATAAGAAGAGCCACAAAAAGAGAATGTGTCCAGCCTCTTCAAGGGGGAGGGGAAGCGATTAGCAGTTTGAATGCCAGTAAGAGGTTGAGTAAGATGCTGGAGAAGTATCTGTGAGACCTGGAGAAGAACAGTTTGCATGCTGTTATGGAACTTGAAACCCAGGTGAAGAGTGTTAATGAGAAAAATGGAGTTGAGGAAAGAGATAGCTACTATTGAGAATTCTTCCATATTTTAGAATGTGCTGTGCTCCATCTAATTGGAGGCCTTGCCCACTCTATTCTCTCTGCCATCTCTTTCCTCCTGACAACTCCCTCCCCACCCAATACAACTCAGTCTGGTTAACTCCTCCCCAGGCTTGGAATTCAGCTCTTATATCTTTTCCTGGGAAAGAGATTTCCTGATTCTCCCAATCTATGTTCTTAGAAAGAGGTCTTCCTATCACAATTTTCGTTCATGGTACACTTCATGTTTTATAATTATATAGTATCAGAATCTACCCCCCCTCAATAAACACACACTATATACACGCTGGACAGTGAGCTTCATGAAGATGAAATTATTTCACTTTGGCTCATTATTGTATCCCTAGTATGTGGCCTAGGGATATAAGCAAGCACCTAGTACATAGTTACTCAATATTCATTCATTTCTAAAAGAAACGAATATTATCTTTGAACACCTTGGATGAATGATATGATCTTGTATTGTTTTATTTTTTCTGTAGTTCATTGCTTATGAACTACAGAAAAATATGATATGATGATGAATATGAATTCATCATTGAATATGATATGATGATGAATATAAATTCATCATTGAATATGATAGTTGGCAACCATTTTTGAACTAATATAAAGCTCTGTTAGGAGCAGCTTGGTGGACAGCTAGTGATCATTTTGGCCTGAAAAGAAATTCAGAATGGTGCTGGAACAACCAGACATCCACATGCAAAAAGATCAATCTAGACATAGACCTTAACACACTTCACAAAAATTAACCCAATGTTGATCACAGGCCTCAATGCAAATCACAAAACTGTAAAACACCTAGAAGATAACATAGTAGAAAATCTAGATGACTATAGCTTCCACAATAACTTTTTATATATTGTGTCAAAGTCACGATCCATGAAAGAAAGAATTAGTAAGCTAAACAGTAAAATTAAAAATTCAGCTCTTTGAAAGACACTGTCAAGAGAACCTTACTGGTCATAGCAGCTCATGCCTGTATCCCAGCACTTTGGGAGGCCGAGACAAGAGGATTGCTTGAGTACAAGAGTTCAAGTCTAGCTCAGGTTAGGCAGGCACATTGGCTCGTGGCTGTAATCCTAGCATTCTGGGGAGCCAAGGCAGGTAAATAGCCTGAGCTCAGAAGTTCAGACCAGCTTGAGCAAGGGCGAGAGCCCCATCTCTACTAAAAGCAGAAAAATTATCTAGGTGTTGTGGTGTGTGCCTGTAATCCTGGCTGAAGCAAGGGGATCTCTTGGACCCATGAGTTTGAGGTTGCTGTGAGCTATGATGACACCCTGACAATCTGCCCAGAGCAACAGAGTGAGATTCTATCTCAAAGAAAAAGATTAGCTGGGGCATCATAGCAAGACTCCATCTCTCAAAAACATTAAAAAATTGTTTGGGCATGGTGACACACGCTTGTAGTCCCAGCTACTTTGGAAGCTGAAACAGGAGGATCACTTGAAACTAGGAGTTCAAGGTTGCAGTGAGCTGTGATTGAAACACTGCAGTCTGGCCTGGGAAACAGAGCAACACCTTGTCTCTAAAACAATAACAACAAAAAGAATATGAAAAGACAAACCACAGACTGGGATAAAATATTTGCAAAAGACATAGCTGATAAAGGACTGTTATCCAATATATACAAAGAACTTGTAAAGCTCAGCAATAAGAAGACAACCTGATTAAAGAAATGAGACAAAGACCTTAACAGACCCCTGGCAGAAGAAGATATCTAGAAGGTAAATACACAGATGGAAAGATGCTACACATGTTCCATCAGGGAAATGAAAATTAAAACTAGATGTTATGGCTTTGCAGGGGCTACTGCTTCCTATAGTCAACTGGTATCAGCCACAGTCAACTTCAGTGTGTTCTTCAATATTGTTGCCGCTGGCGAGCCCTTGAGCCAAGTCTCCTTCCAGCTGTTTTCAGACAAAGTTCCAAAGACAGCAGAAAACTTTCATGCTCTGAGCACTGGAGAAAAAGAATTTGGTGATGAGGGTTCCTGCTTTCACAGAATTATTCCAAGGTTTATGTGCCAGGGTGCTGACTTCACGTGCTGTAATGAAACTGGTGAAGTCTGTCTACAGGGAGAAATTGGAAAATGAGAACTTGGTCCTGCAGCAGACAGGTCCTGGCATCTTGTCCAGGGCAAATGCTGGACCAACAGGAACGGTTCCCAGTTGTTCACCTGCACTACCGAGCCTGAGGGTTGGACGGCAGCACGTGGACTTGGGCAAGTGAAAGAAGGTGTGGGTGCTGTGGAGGCCGTGGAGCGCTGTGCGTCCAAGAAGGACAAGACCAGCAAGAAGATGCCTTACTGACCGGGGACAACTGCAGTCAGTTTGACTCCAGGTCTTGTTTCAACCACCAAGCCCTTCTGAAGCTCAGGAGAGCACCCATGCACCCCATCTGCTCACAAGCTCCTGGAATCTTAGTGCTCTCATTGTAGTTCTTGGGGTTCCATGTTTTCCTTATTCTTCTCCCTGTCTAGCTGGATTGCAGAGTTAAATGTATGATTATGAAATAAAAACTGAATAATAATAAAAAATCTAGATGCTACTACATGCCAGTTGTAATGAGCAAAACCCCAAACACTGACATCACAAAATGCTGATGAGGATATGGAGCAACAGAAACTCTCATTCACTGTTGGTGGGAACATGAAACAGTGTAGCCACCGTACAAGAGTAAAGGTCCTCTTCCCATACGGTGCAGCATCTGGGCTCCGCAGTGTTTACCCAAAGGAGTTGAAAACTGGGTTAAGAAAAAAAGTACCTCCCAAGGATGTTTATAGCATCTTTATTTGTAATTACCAGAATTGGGAAGCAATCAAGATGTTCTTCAGTAGGGAAACGGATATACGGAGGTACATCCAGGCAATGCAGTATTATTCAGTGATAAAAAGAACTCTTCTACCATGAAAAGTCACTAAAGAAATCTAAATTCATAGTACTAAGTGAAAGAAGGCAATCCGAAAAGGCTATAACTGTAGACATTCTGGAAAAGGTAAAAACATGGAGACAGTAAAAAGAGCAGCGGTTGTCAGGGCTTAATGGGGGAGGAGAATTAATGGTGGAGCACCAGGGGTTTTCAGGGAAGGAAAACTATTCTGTAAGGTACTGTGATGGTGATACATGTTATTCTTCATATTTCCAAATCCATAAAATGGACAGCCCCTAAATGTAACCACGGACTCTAGGTGGTAATGAGGCGTCAGTGAAGGTCCATCAGTTGTAACAAACATACCACTGTCCGTTTCTCTGTATCTTTCTTTCAATTTTCAAGATATCTCTGTATCTTTCTTTCCATTTTTCTATGAACCTAAAATTTCTCTTCAAAACAATGATGTCTTAAAAAAACAGACCAAACAATTCAAACATCTTCTGTAACAAATTTTCAGGTGCTAAGTTTCATAATTCGGTTTCTTTTTTTTGAAATGTTTTTATTAAACCATAGCTGTATACATTACTGCATTTGTGGGGTACAATGTGCTGACTTTATATGCAATGTGGAATGCTTACATCAAACTAGTTAACATAGCCTTCACCTCACTTCATTATTGTGCTATGACATTTATACTCTTAACAGATTTGACAGGTACCCTTGCAATGTCCACCATTGGTGAGGTCCCACCACACCGAGTTGCTACATACTATTCCTGAAGGCCCAGAAAAAGCTGGGGGTTTTTTTTGTTTTTTTTTGTAGAGATAGAGTCTCACTTTATCGCCCTGGGTAGAGTGCCGTGGCGTCACACTGCTCACAGCAACCTCCAGCTCTTGGGCTTAAGCCATTCTCTTGCCTCAGCCTCCCAAGTAGCTGGGACTACAGGCGCCCGCCACAGCACCCGGCTATTTTTTTGTTTTGCAGTTCGGCCGAGGCTGGGCTTGAACCCGCCACCTTCGGTATATGGGGCCGGCGCCCTGCTCGCTGAGCCACAGGAGCCGCCCAGAAAAAGCTGTTTTAAAGATGTAGAAACTTCGTTTCCCATTGTTTATTAGCTGCATGATATTGGGAGACGACTTATGAACCTCAGTGTCCTTATCTAAAAACTGGGGGGTCATTACATTTATCTTGCTCACTGAACAGGATTGTTTTAGTCAAACGAGATAAAATGCGGTAGCACTTTGAAAATTTAAAGCGCTGTGAAAATCTAAACCATTATTGTCATTATGATTCCCGCTTAGTACAACTCCTGTTACCTTAATGGAAAGAGGAAAACACCCTTATTTGCTTTCCTCCCTTTTAAACTTGTCATCCTCTTAACGGTGCTTACAGTAAGGGCGGATGGCACTCGACCTTATCATTTGCTCAGGAGCCAGCCTCACTAATGTCGGTATTTGGATCCTGTTTATACCAGAGGGCGTTATCACTTCTCATTGTTCGTTTGCCTCTCAAGGGAAGAAAACAAGTCATTTGCAGACCTGGGATCTGTAGACATAAAATGTGTCCTTTCTATTGAGAAATGGAGAATTTAAAAACATGAAACTCGAGGTGTTTCTTTAAAGCACTGTGGGATCTAAGTGCAGAAGCTGAGCAGGGCCAATAGTTTACCCTGTAAAAAAAAAAGCTGTAACTGTGAAAATGCTGTTGTGTCATAAGAAATCTTTCCCTAAAAAAAAAAAAAAAAACCAACACATTGTACCCCACAATTGCATTAATGTACACAGCTATGATTTAATAAAAAAAGAAATCTTTCTAATTTGTCTATATGTATAGAGTTATAAACATAGGATGATTATATAGTTATGTTTATAGTTATAAACATAGGATGATTTTCGCAAACCATACAGAAGAATCCATTTCGTTACTTTATGGCTGTTTGTTTGTAAAAGCACATTAATACTGTACTTAGTGCAGTTCTTACAGCACAGGCATAGTGGTACAAAGATCTTGGTACAACTCTGCTAGCTACAGCTGTGTAACAACTTTGCAGGTCATTAACATAATTTTCTTATAGAATTTTATGAGAAATAAATGAAAAAAAGATGGAAAAAACAATGTAGCCCATAGTAAGTGGTCAATAAACATTATTGTTATAATTATATATATATATAATATAACATATATATACTTTTTCTTTTTGGCATTTTTTTTTTTTTTGGCCGGGGCCAGTTTCGAACCCACCACCTCTGGTATATGGGGCTGGCACCCTACTCCTTTGAGCCACAGGTGCTGCCCTATACTATATATTTTATTTGTAACATATCTATTATTTATTTAGTATTAATAATTATGTTAGTCATATTATCTAATCAACTAATATAATATGAATCTATTATATTTTAGTGCCAGTTCATAATATACTATTGATACATTGTTACACATTTTTAGTATCTTCCTGCCTCGGGTTGCATTGTGTCCCACCACCAGCGCCAACTTCATATGCTGGCATCCTAATGGGCTATACCTCAGAATATGCCCTCCCGGAGATGTGGCCATTAGAGTAATCAAGTGCAAATGAGGCCTTTAGGGTGGGCCTAAGCCCGTAGGACCAGTACGTTTATTAAAGGGCGGAATTTGAAGAAGGATGTGCACACATCGACACAGCCATCAAAGTGATGCTTCTGTAAGCTGAGGAAGAGCAGATTGCCAGCAAGCCACCAGAAACCGGACGAGGGGCAGGAACAGATCCTCCGTCACAGCCCACACACAGTGCCCACCCTGGTGACACCTTCATCTGGGACTTCAGGCCTCCAGACCCATGAGACAATACATCTGTGTGGTGTAAGCCACTCATTTGGTGGAACCGTGTTACGGCAGCTTTAGCCAAATAAAATCCTTCCTCACCG
This sequence comes from Arctocebus calabarensis, assembly GCA_963573935.1. Taxonomy (NCBI): domain Eukaryota; kingdom Metazoa; phylum Chordata; class Mammalia; order Primates; family Lorisidae; genus Arctocebus; species Arctocebus calabarensis. Next base: position 21,032 of record CAUYON010087681.1, read on the forward strand.
GAACATAAACCAGAGTGCCAGATAGACTCTGGGGCACCCCAGCATAGGCAGGGCGCCACGAGCACGGCCTTGTACTTTCGCTGGGCGTCCGCTGCTGAAATCCTACTTGTGCTTCTAGGGCTAGTCCACAATCCATTCCACCACCAGACTGTCCAGTCTCTTGGTGAGAACCACTTGCCTCTCTTTGTGATCACAACGCAGAGAGAGACAAGAGTATCTTCCTAGCTCACCCTTTCCCTATGCAATCCGTTCTGCCATTGAATCCAGATCAATTTGTGGAAGAGGTGCCTTTATGCCCTAGTTTTTCACCCCTGGCCCGCACCCAGTCTATTCTAAGGGTTTTTTTGTTTTTGTATTTGTTTTTGTTTTTTGAGACAGAGCCTCATGCTGTCGCCCTAGATAGAAGTCCGTGGCATCACAACTCACAGCAACCACCAACTCCTGGGAGCAAGCGATTCTCCTGCCTCCATCTCCCAAGTAGCTGGGACTACAGACGCCCACCACAACACCCGGCTATTTTTTGTTTGCAGCTGTCATTGTTGTTTGGCGGGGCCGGGCTGGATTTGAACCTGCCAGCTCAGATGTATGTGGCTGGCGCCTTAACTGCTTGAGCCACAGGCGCTGAGCCAATTCTAAGGGTTTTGAAAGCAAAGGAATGTCTTGTTCCTTCCCCACCAGCTAATGCGGAGCACAGGGCTCACTTTGGTAGAATGGGTACTCTGTAAATATTAGAAATTGACCTGATTTTCACATGAGTATTTCCTCATCTTGACTGTACTCAGAATCTTTCAGGAAAGGAGGAACTGCACAGGTAAGCACTAAAGAAATACTTTCGTTGTTGTTAAAGTTTGTGAAAAGGGGCTCGGTGCCTGTGGCTCAACTGGCTAAGGCACCAGTCATGTATACCTGAGCTGGCGGGTTCGAATCCAGCCCGGACCCGCCAAACAACAATGACGGCTGCAATCAAACAATGGCCAGGCGTTGTGGCGGGCGCCTGTGGTCCCACCTACTTGGGAGGCAGAGGCAGGAGACTCACTTGAGCCCAGGAATTGGAGGTTGCTGTGAGCTGTGATGTCACAGCACTCTATCCAGGGTGACAGCTTGAGGATCTATCTCAAAAAAAAAAAAAAGTTTGTGAAAAGGGTAATTATGGGCAAAAAAAGCAGCAGCCTGGGGATATTAGGAGCCCAGGGCACAGACCAAGCACACTGTGTCCAGATGAGGTTGGGATGGGACTGGATTTACAGCCTTGAGAACAGTTTAGGGCCAGGCTGGGAATCCCGGCTGTCACAGAGGGTAGGAGGTAAGATTAATACCAGAACACATTAGGGCTAGAGATTGGTTGGGTGTGGGGGAGGAGAAGAGAAGAATTAAAGAAAACGGGAACCTGAGGTTTACTTTTTTTTTTTTTTTTTTTTTGCAGTTTGTTGGAGGCCAGGTTTGAACCCACTACCTTCGGTATATGGAGCCAGAGCCCTACTCACTGAGCCACAGGTGCAGCCCCTGAGGTTTACTTTTATATGGCTACAAGTCAGGCAGGAGGAACAGGCACCATAGCACAAGTGAACCTGAGGCCAGGGGAGAAGTAGGTTAGTCGACAACAGCTTTCCAAACCAAAAATCAGAACGTGTGGAAAATGTAAATAAGCATATCTAAGTAATAATGTAGACTATTGCAAACTGGAATGGTTCGTGAAAATTGCCACCATATGTGGTGATTATCATCATAGAAATGATAATTGGGGGAGGCCGGGTGATGTTCTTTTCTTTCTCACTTCTGTCGTTTTTCCCCCTTGTCTAGCTTGATGACTGCACTTAAATATATTTTTATTAGGTTTTATCTTGGAAGCAGGTGAATTGATTTTATGTCATTGTTTCTTTTCCTTTAGCCATTGTAATTTTTTTAAAAAATAAACATTACTTTTTTCCCCCAAAATATTAAGGGAGTACATGTGTTTTTGTTACATTGCTATCTGGTATAATGCTTAAGTCAGAGTGCATTACTCTTTCTTAAAAAGGCAAATTGTTAGTTGTACAAGCCATCAAGGGATTTTTTTTCCTCACTTAAAGTTTCCACTCTTGCACTAAGAGTTTCCTTTTAAGACCACTTTTAAAAATTCCTTTTTATTCTTTCCCAATATAAAGAGAATTTCTACCTTGCTTAAAGTTACAAACCAATAGGTGGGGAGTCAAGGGTGTACAAACCAAACCCTTCCTAACCCCCCATTGGTATGTGACTTGAGAACACCCTATCCATCTTCACGGCCTAAGAAAATGAACAGGATTATGGTGGAAATTTTTTCCACTGGACACTTCCATCTAGCACAATAATATCCCCACCACTAATTCCTGAAATTTAAATGAATATATATAGATAGATGTATATATAAATATGGCATCAGGAGTTGTTAGGGGTAGGGAAGGCTATTGATGGTAGAAGAATGGGTCAGCCTCAAAGTACAAGACACTGTCCTGTCACTGGGCCATTTTCTCAAACTCATTGCCACCAAGCTCACCGTAAGCATGAGCTATACAGCCGGAGAACTGTCTCTAACATAAACTCTCTGCAAATGTGTAGAATGTAGTCATGTTACACTTCACAGAATCTCAGCTATGCCACATTCTCTGGATTTCACTTATGTTTGGTATGGCCCACAGGTGGGGCTTTTGTTTCCACCTGCCCACTGTGAGAGTCAGTCTGGGAGCAGGGGCTCCTTCAGTCTTCAGGAGCTAGCCTGTGTGTTGTCTTGAGAACAGGAAAGCTTTGGGTGAATAAAATAAAACGCAATCACCTTAAGGAAACAAAAAACCAATAAACCTGGAACTTTTATTTTGGGGGCTGATTTGGGGGCTGATTTTATTTTGGGGGCTGTAATGGAAAACCTGGGGGCCAGGTTTTCCATTACAATGAGTAGCAGATGGAGAAAACCTTTTTTTTTTAAGTAAATGAACAGGTAAGGCCCCAACTGTGAGACACTGGGAAAGAGCTGTATCTATAACTCATTCTACTTATGATTAACTTCCTTTGACCCTTGATTTGAAGCCTGTCTTCTTTTTGATGGATTTTAAGACCATGTTTAAAGATATTTTTAAAACCTCCATAAGCTTAGCTTGGTAGATATTTTTAGAATGTGGCATTTGACGATGGAAAGGGGGCCTGTTTGGGTCTATAGCATAGCTGAGGGGTCAGAGAGGTCTCTAACAGGGAGGCACCAGAGTGTAGTGGGCAGGGTGGGGGAGTTGGGCTCAGTACTGTGAATGTGCCTAGCTCATAGTAGGGACAAAGTAAGCGTTCAGTCAAATTCTTCCCATAATTAATAATATGCATGCAAGTCTGGGGGTCACCAGTATTGTACGGCAAAATGGTGGCCTCCTGGTACTTTGGTCCACGCCCGGCTGGGACAAATCCCGCTCCCCGCAAGTCTGGGCAGGGAGCCCCGAAGGGGTGGGCGCCGGGACTCGTGGGCCGGGCTGCAGCTACTTCCGGCCCTTGGAAGACCCAGATCCGCGAGGCAATAAGGCCTCACTGAGGGGTGTGTAGGGGAAAACTCTGGCTTCCACGGGAATCCCCAACGCTTCCTCCCTCCGGGGGATTTGCCGCCCCATGGCCACCGCTCACAGCATCCCTGGCTGGATGCTGATGAAGAAGGAGAGGCAGCTGCTCACCAGGGCCCCCCACCCATCCCCTGCTCCAGCCTCACCTGGGGCAGAAGGCCCTGGCTCCTCGAGCCTCCTGGGACTGCGGCAAGCGGGAGTTCTGGCGGGGAGAAATGCGACCAGGTGGAGAAGGGGAGGCGGTTTGAAGAGCTCCCTGAGCTGTGCACGATGCCCAGGGCGGACCACCGGAGCTGGTCCCATTCCTCTGCGGCGGGAGCAGCGTGCCCACTCCCTGGTTTTGGCCTCCGGAGTTCTGCAACGTCCTCTCTCGGGTCCTGCCTCGGCCGGAGCCGACCAGCTAAGCTCTGAGTCTGCATCAGTGAGCCCTGCACTGTTCTCAAGGCCCACTCGGCCAAAAAGAAGCTGAACGCGGCCCCCGCTGCCACCGCCTCCACTGAGCCCTCCGGGAGTAACCCTCCCGCAGACTCCTCCTTGGGCCCCACAAATGCTGAACCTCTTACGGCTTCCAGGGCCGGCGCTTCCCGGACGCAGGTCCAGCACGTGGAGCAGCTACTGGCCCTGTATGTGGCAGAGATCCCGCGGCTGCAGGGAAGGAACTGGATCTCTCCGAATTGGGGACCCAGACCTCACGTAGGGGTCTCAGCTAAGCTGATCCTCCTCTCTGGGCGCCCGTGTGATGGAAGATGGCCCTCGGCTGACCGCCGCGGAGAACAGCCCGAGGGTAACAGGCGCGCTGCGCGGCTCATCCGCAGGGAGATGCCTTCCCTGACCATGGACGGGGCTGCTCGGACGGCAGCTCCAGGTGAGGGCTCGGACGCCTTCCGAGATGGAGGGACGCCACCTCCGTGTCATCTCCAACTCCGGGTGCCCCTCACAGGTGAGTAAGCCAGTTCAAAACTCCTTCACAGTGCTGTGTGAGTTGGAGCATCATCATGATGAAAGAGCCATAAGTTGTTGGTCAATATTTTCAGTTAAGATTTTCCTGTTTTTCTATCGATGTTCACTTGGTCTTCTATGCTTCTGACAGTCAGCCAAAAATTCTGATGCACACTTCAATAAATTTTTGCAATGTTTTTGTCAGTTATGCTCATTACTCACTGCTCTGCGCTCTCTTTATCAATGATTCTTTCTTTCCTCTCCGAAAAACAAAAAATATTTAATCCATTACACACTGCCACTTTCTTCATTGCATTATCCCGATAAACTTGAACTAACATGTGCCTGATTTGATTCCCACTCTTGCCAAGTTCAATAAGAAATATGACGTTTGTTCATTGCTCTAATTCAAACTCTGACATTTTTATGATAACACAAAAAAACACGCAACAACGATAATTAAGCCACTCAACAAGACACCGACACACATTAACATGAACACAGCTGGGAGACACTGATATACCAAGGTCATTAAACCTTACCAAGTTGTTTGTACAGTGCTGCCAACACAAGCACACCATGGCAAGTTTGTGAACTTAGTTGTCAGAACTCACATTTTCTACCTTGATGGCTGGTCTGTGTACACATTTAAAAATGTATGTTGAGAACAATATTCTGTACATGCCAGTCAGTGCAAGTTGGATAATAGTATTGTTTGAGTGTTTTATATTCTTACTCATTTCTAACTTCTTATTCAGTCAATTGCAGAGAGACTAGCATTTAATTCTCCAATTATAATTATAAACTGGTCTGTTTCTCATTGTAGTTCTATATATTTTGGCTTTGTGTATTATGAAGCTCTGTTGTTAGGTGCATACACATAAAGGATTATGTCCTCTTGATGAACTAATCTTTATATTATTGTGAAAATCCTTCCTGCCATTTTACTTTTAAACTATGTATATTTTTATGTTTAAAATTTAGTGAATTCTTTGTAGGTAATATATATTTAGTTCTTACTTCTTTATCCAACCTGACAACCTCTGCCTTATCATAGTGTCTTTATTCACATTTAATGTAATTAATTTTTCTACGTGATCACTATTTGTATCTTCTCCTCTGTGTATTTTTTCTCCTTTCCTGCTTCTTTTTGGATTAATTAAATTTTTTTCTTAATTATTCCACTTTGCTATTAACCTATTAATCATGCCCCTTTTTGTTTTTAAAGTTTTCTATGTAGTTCACAACAAATAATTTTTAACTTACAGTCTATCATCAAAAAATATAACACTTCAAGTATAGTGTAAGAAATTTACCACAGTATACTCCCATTTTATTTTTTAATACATTCTTATTATTGTTGTGCTTTCAGCAGTTACCTCTTAAAGAGACTAAAAACAGAAAAATGCATGTTATGTTTGCTTATATGTATACCATTTGTGATATTCTTCATTTATTTTTGTTATTGTTGATTTTAAATTATAATCTGGAATGATTTTCATTCTGCCTGAGAAAATGTCATTAACAATTCTTACAGTACATGTCTCCTGGAAATATTTTAAGTTTTTGTTTTTCTGGAAAATAGTTTATTTACCTCCCATTTGTTGGATATTTTGCTTAAAAAAATCTAGGTTGACAGTTTTTTCTTTCACTACTGTGAATATGTCTCACCATTCTTATTGCTTGAAAAGTCTATTGTCTTTCTTATATTTGTCCTCTTAATGTGACGTGTTCTTTTCTCTGGCTGCTTCTGAGATTTTTCTCCTTATTACTGGCTTTCAGAAATGTGCGTATGATGTGGTTTCTTTTGCTTTTGAGTTGCATTGAGCTTCTTGAATCTTCTGACTCATAGTTTCAATACATTTGGAAATTTTTTTTTCTGTCCACCAGGTCCCCTTTCAACCAGTGCACATGAAATTTCCCCAGAATTCACTGATGCTAATATTTTTTCAGTCTTTCTTCTTCTGACTTTCATTTCAGGGACTTCCTATTACTGTCTTCAAGTCCACTGATCTTTTCTTCTATGGTGTACAATCTGATGATATTCTCATCCAGTATTTGTTAAATTTCAGACATTGTCATTTTCATATTAAGAAGTTTTATTTGGGTTTTCTTTATTCCCTTCAATTTCTCTTCTTTATTGTAATGTTATCCACTGTCTCCTTAAACATCTGGAGTGTAATTACAACAGTTACTCTGCTTCCATTATCACTGTCATTTCTGGTTCTATTTGCATTGATGAATTTTTTTTATTTTTACATATACATGTGTTAATTAGGTTTCCACTTTTGGCCTTCAGAGAATATAAAAGGCTTAAAATTCAATAATAATAACAATGTTTAAGATAAGGACTAGAAACAAAAACCATGTAAAGAATGAACGAAGATAAATACATTCAGAAAAGAAAACAGACGATTACTGCATCAAAATATCAAGCAATATTAACAATAATAATGCCAAGAAAGCAACATACACATTGTCAAATAAAACATTATAGAGCACATTGACTCTGAGGCTCAGCATGAAGTCATCAGTTAATTTTTTTTCCCCAAAGTCTCAAAAAATAGACAACTAATACCATACAAATAAAAGTAAAGGAGAGTTTCGAAAAACAGATCATGCCAAATCCTATAGACAATAGAAAAAGAAGAAATATTTCAAATCATTTTGCTTGATCTAGATATACCTGATATTGAAATTGGAGAAAATACATTGTTATAAAGGGAAATTACAAACATATTTCACTTATAAGTAAGGATGCAATATCCCAAACAACATATCAACAAGTTGAATTAAAAATTAATGTTCAAGTAATGTACTTTGTTCAAAATTGAATCCAATCCATATGAGAATTAGTCACTATTTTCTTTCCTTTTTTTTTGTTTGTTTTCTTTCCCTTATCCCCTCCCCCCTTCTCTCTCTGTCTGCGTCTCCTTCCCCCACACCCCAATGTGTCATCAATTGTCATTTATTGTCCTCATATCAAAGTTGAATACATAGGATTCATGCTTCTCCATTCCTGTGATGTTTCACTGAGAATAATGTGTGCCACCTCCATCCAAGTTAGTACAAACGCTGCAAAGTCTCCATTGTTTTTGATGACTGAGTAATATTGCAATGGTATACATATACCATAGCTTACCAATCCATTCCTGGTTGAAGGAAATTTAGGCTGTTTCCACATTTTAGCAATTGTAAATTAATTTGTATTAATTTTTATTCTGGTTATGGGTTATATTTTCCTGTTTCTTTTTGTGTTATGCATATGTATTATTATTGATTGTGTACCCCAAAGTGTGCATTTTATGCTATTGGTTGCTGGATTTTGTTGTATTTCTTTCATGAGTTTTATAGTTTGTTCTGATATTCCAATTAATTTACCTAGAATCAGTTGCCCCACTTTTTATATTTGCTTTTGAATCTTTTTAGGGTGAGTGCAGAGCAACCTTTAGTTCGGGGCTAATATTGTCCCTTTATCAAAGCAATACCCTTGTATGGATTCTATCCAAATGTTCATGTGCTACAGGGTTTTTCCACTCTGGCTGGTGTGAACGTTAACTGGTGTTCCCAGTTCTCTGTGTGCTTTGGAGTCATTTCCATGTTGTTCTTCTGGATTTGGGTAAATTCTTCTCACATATGTGTAGATCAATACTCAGCCAAAAACAGAAGGGGACTTAGGCTTTTCTCTCTGTGCAACTGTTTCTTCTTTAGTATTCTGGCCCAGAGATTCTAGCTGCTTTGCCCTTCCAAACTCCTGTCTCTGTTTCTTCAGTTCATCAAACTTACCAGGCTATGTTTGGGTTCCCTCTCTCTCATGACCTGGAAACTCCCTCCATTATTCATTTTGTTTCCCCTCTCTCGAGATAACAACCTTGTACTACTTGTTTCCAACATCTGAAAAGTGTCATCATATGTATTTTATCCAGTTTTACAGGTAGGGGTTAAATTGGGTCCCTGTTACTCCATCTTCTCTGGAAGTGGAAATTTCTTCTTTTTAAAATACATAAACAAATGTATATTTGTGTGTGTGTATGTGTGTGTTCTGCTTTTCTTCGATTAAAAAAAAAGACTATCTACACATGCCCTATGCACTTTTATCCACTTTGCTGTTTTCGTTTTATGATATATCATGGAGATCTTTCCATAGCAGTACATGTATATAGAGGTATTCCATCTTCCTTTTTATAGCTACATAGTCTACTTGATGAACATTTGGGTTGTTCTTGTCTTTTGCAAGAATAGCCTTTTATATATATCCTTTCATACCTTTGCCAGTGTATCTTTGGTTAGATTGTTAGATGTAAAATTCCTGGGTTAAAAGAATAATGTTTATGTGGTTCTGCTAGAAATTGCAAAATTACCCTCCATAAGGGTTGTACCATTATCAATTTCCACAAGCAGTATATGAAGACACCTGTTTCTCCAAGGCCTCATCAACATATTTCAGACCCTTACATTTTTGTTAATTTATTAAGTGAGAAATATATGACTGTAGTTTATTTCACATTTCTCTTACTACTATAAGTGTAGTTGAACTTCTTTTTATGTAGTTACAAACTATTTGTATTTCTTTCTATGATTTATCTGTTAATATCTTCAGTCCATTTTAAATAAAGTGCTGGCTTCTTTCTTCTCAATGTTTAGAAACTCCTTTTATATTGAAAACATTATTCGTTCTTATGTGATAGAAATTAAAAATATTTTTCCTTCAGTTTGTCATTTGTCTTTTTACTTTCCTTGTGGTATCTTTCCTATGTAAAAGTTTTTATTTTAAAATTTTTATATAATCAAATTTATCAATGTTTTTCCTTACTGCTTCTGAATTTTAAGTTACAGTTAGAAAAGTTTTTACCACTACCAACTTTTAAAGAAATGTACTCATTTTTAAAAAGGACTTGTGTGGTTTACTTTTCATATCTAATTTCTAATCCTTTTGGAATTTATTGATCTCTTACACCATAGGCAAGGTGCTGTGTTTTCACTCAGCTGGAGAATGACAGGGCTGGATTGGAAGGAGGCAATTTGGGGGCAAAGAGACATAAAATTGTAAAAGACACTATCTCTGTATGAAAGTGCTCTTAGTAGAAGAATCTAATCAGCTCTTAAGAAAGACTGAGTAAATGAATACCATGAGTCTGTATGGGAAGATACTGTAATAAAGAAATCAGTTCAGCAGCACCCATAGCTTAGTGGGTAACGTGCGGGCCATGTATAAATATATACACGTGTGTATGTGTAGAGAGAGAAAGAGAGAGAGAGAATGAAATAAATACATTTATACAATAAGACGACACAAGACTGGGTGCAGTGTGTCATGCCTATAATCCTAACCCTCTGGGAGGATGAGGCTGGTGGATTGCCTGAGCTCACAGATTCAAGACCCACCTGAGCAAGAGTGAGACGTCATCTCTAAGAATAGTCAGGCATTGTGGCGGGCGCCTGTAGCCCCAGCTACTTGGGAGGTTGAGGCAAGAGGATTGCTTGAGCCCAAAAGTTTAAGGTTGCTGTGAGCTGTGATGCCACAGTACTCTACCGAGGGTGACAAAGTGAAACTCTGTCTCAAAAAACAAAATAAAAGAAAAAAACAAAGATGACACAAAAAATGTTATTCATTTGATTGTAAAGAAAAGACTCAAACGAAATGACACTGTAGCTGATGAGTAGAAACTCAACAAAATGACAGCAAGAAAGAAGGGTATTCCTGGCAAACAGAATTGGCATGGCATGAAAGTACTTACCATGTTCTTGAAACAGTGAAAACGTTTCCCCGGCTGGATCATCCACCACATATGTGCTTCAGGGAAGAACAGATGCAAGAGAGGACTCCGAGATATCCTAAATTATGGCAGGAAGTGTTTTCTTAAAGACCAGATTATAATATTTTAGGCTTGCAGAGACCGTATGATCTCTGTGACAATTACTCAATTTTGCTGTTGTACCATGAAACAATCACAGACAATATATAAACAAAAGAGCATGGTTGTGTTCCTATCAAAGTTTATTTATGAAACAGGTGACACTCTGGATTTGGCCTGTGTGCATGATTTTCCAACTCCTGGCTTAGAAGATCAGAATGGGAGGGCAAGTGGGGATATAGAGTGTTGGAAATATAGCAAAGTCTAGGAAGTAAAGGAAAAGGTCAAAGTATCTTCATTACCTTTACTTTAGCACCGTCCGAGAGCTAACACTTCCACTATGGCCACTGCCACTTAGGAAACTTTACAGAAAGAATGTCTAAATGTTTAGTCAGAATCCTCCTGACCTTTTATGGGTGTTAGGAATCAGCATAGAATGATCTCATTTTGGCCTTGCCCAAATGGGAGCAGTAAAAGCTAAATCTTCCAGAAATTTGAGTAATCTTAATCCAGTTTCAGTGAAGTCCCACCCTGTGCCAGAACTCTCCCAAAGTGAGGAATTGGGGCTTCGAAAAATCACAATTTCAAATTAGTGAGGAAATTAGCACATGATGTCATTTCCATGGTTAGACTTACAGGAAGCTTAAAGACTATGCAAGCATTATGTTAGTCTGACGCATTAGATCTAACAACAAAGCGGGAAAGTCTCCTGATGAATGGTATGGTAAAATGGGGTCTGGAAGTGGAGTAAATGCATTCTAAACATTCCCCAGACTTGCAGATTCCACGAGTATCTTCAGCTTACTAACAGAACCTATCAGAATATTTTCCACTGACTGCCATAGGATGAAGAAATTCAGTTGTGTCACTGCATCTCCATTTTCATGACAGCTTTAGGGTGATGGTTATTTTAAAATTCTTTTAATCTTAAAGATAAAATTTTAATTCTACATCTCTGAAGGAAAACAATCTAGGAACTATTAAAATGAAAATGCCACAGGTGCCGAGCCTGAAGATTTATCTTGTATAAAGCACTCTGTCCAATGGAAATACAATGCAAACCACATATGTAATTTTAAGTTTTCTAGAAACCACATCAAACCAAGTAAAAAGAAAGTGGTGAGATTAATTTTTAATATTTTATTTAACTCAATATATCCAAAATATTATAATTTAAACTTATAAGCAATATAAAATTATTAATGGAGCATCTTAATATGAAATCTTTGAAACGTGGAACTTATTTTATACTTACAACACGTCTCAGTATGTGCTTGTCACACACCAAACGCTCAGTAGACACACACAGTGGCTACCATATTCCATGATGCACCCATAGAAAAATCCTGATACAGTTAGAGAAAAGCATTCTTTTCAGAACCATACAGCTTCTGAAAATGGACTAATTAAAATTCGTAAGCACAGCTCAGAAAGGAGCCATTCAACTGATCAAGAGACTATCTCATTAGAAGATGTTATATTCACTTTGGGTTCTAACACTACAAGTTGTGTGATCTTCGATAAGTTAATTTTTCTGCACCAGAGTGAATTAAGGGCAGATGCTTTTTACAGTTTGTGTGTAATACCTCAAACTCAGTAAACCGACTATTTTGTGCAGCGGTGATGATGGTAACAGTGGTAGTAGTGGGAGTGGTAGCCGTAATAATGATGCCAAACCTTATTGCGCATTTACTGTGTACCAAGTACTGTTTTAAATGCGTTACACATGGGCAGCACCTATGGCTCAAAGGAGTGGAGTGACGGCCCCGAATGCCGGAGGTGGCAGGTTCAAATCCAGCTCCAGCCAAAAATCGCAAAAAAAAAAAAAAAATAAAGAAATAAATATTAACTAACCTAATCATCACAACCACCCTATGCACTATACTCAGTTATCATGTTCATTTCACACATTAGGAAAGTGAAGTACAGAGAGGTTATCTACACCACTAACAGCTAGTAGGCTGCACTTTGGAGTTTAAAATCTGGTTTTCCCTTCCACGTCTTAACCAATACAAAGTAAAAAAAAAAAAAAAAATGGCTGGGTGCAGTGGCTTATGCCTATAATCCTAGCTCTTTGGGAGTCCAAAGAAGGAATTTAACTTGATGCCAGGATTTCCAGACTAGTCTGAGCAACATAGTGAGACCCTGTCTCTACAAAAAAAATTTTTAAAAATAGCTAGATGTGGTGGCACACACATGTAATCCCAGCAACTCCGGAGGCTGAGACAGGAGGATCACTTGAGCCCAGAAGACTAAGGTTGCAGTGAGCATTGATGATGCCACTGCACTCCAGACCAAGCAACAGAGCAAGTCCCTGTCTCAAAAAATAAAATAAAATAAATTTTTTAAGGGAAAAAAATTAAACTGTTATGTTCTTTAAACATCATAAACGTTAATCTTCTTCAAATGTGTGAAAATAATTTCAAAGCCACTCCTAATAAGTTTTAGATTAATGCACTGATTGTCTTGATCAGCACGGATAATGTAAGGTGTGATACTCACCCTTTAAAACACTGCTGATTGTAAAGAAAGCAGAGGGTTACTACCGCGGTCTCTCTCCGCATAGCAGTTGTCAAACCAAGCTCCTATTAACGCCATGGAAAACCACGAAGGGCCAACAGGCTGAGAGAAGAAAGTAGGCATTTCTTCAACAGAAGGATAAACATCTTCTCTGAAAGGGAAAACAAAACAACTTGGACCAGTCCCCCCCTTTCCCTGCATAAATGTGCCCAAGCAGTGATATGCCGAGAAGCATTTGACAACAGGCTCTCTGGAAGACGTTCATGTGTCCTGTATGTTAAGTTTTGTTTACATTTTGCATATAGAAGGCAATTTGCAAATAGGAAATATATTATGCCCTTTGTTGTAAACTCCACATAACCAATTAATTCTTACAAAACACGTTTGTTGGTTAGGTAAGGTGGCTCATGCCAGTGATCCTAGCACTCTAGGAGGCGAGGCGGGTGGATGGCTTGAGCTCAGGAGTTTGAAACCAGCGTGAACAAGAGTCAGACCCTGCGTTTCTCCTAAAAGTAGAAAACTGGCCGAGCATTGTGGTGGGCGCCTGTAGACCCAGCTGCTTGGGAAGCTGAGGCAAGAGGATCTCTCCAACCCAGGAGTTTTAGGTTACTGTGAGCTATGCTGCCGTAGCACTCTACCCAGGGCGACAGAGTGAGACACTGTCTCAAAAAAAAAAAATCTTTTGTTGATTGTTTGCTGATCCCTTGTATCTGCAGCTAGCCTATAGTAGCAGCTGACGAATGTAGTTCTGACATGAATATTGGTTGACTTTTGCATTTCCGTCAAGACAACAGTGAAACAATGAAGACGTATGTTTAAAAGATCACCCAGGCTGGATTCCCGTGGTGTCTGCAACCTCAAACTCTGGGGCTCCAGTGATCCTCCTGCCACAGCCTCCCAAGTAGCCAAGAGTATAGCTGCCCTCAACAATACCTGGCTAATTTTTTTATTTGTTGGGGAAAAGTAGTCTGTCTCACTGCCTTGCCCAGGCTGGTGGCTGAATCAGAAGATCGTTTTTGAATAATGGAAGAGTATTTCCTCATTTATTTGTGCTATTCCCAATGTAATGGTTAGACAGGAACATACTTCTAGGTTTAATCAGCAACATGAACACTTCATCATTTTGTAAAGTACAGACAATCATCAAAACAATCAAACTCCATTTGCAGAAGTAGTTTGTTGACTTCCTTGGTATAAATACTCCCACCAGGGCCCTTCTTAGGCTACCAACGTGACATCACTGAATGAAGAGTCGAGAGAGAGAGAGAGAGAGAGAGAGAGAGAGAGGCGTAGGAGCAACCTTTATGCTGTTATTTCCACCAAATAGACAGAAATAGCCTCAAAGGCATAATCAAAAAGGACTTCTTACTTTTATTTTAAATATAATTTATTTAATCATACCTTCATATAATTCAATGTTTAATAATAGCTATGTTTAACAACTGGCTCACAACATTTCTGAAAATTTAATAATCGACTCTCAGGAGCCAGGATAAACCAGTACCAGCACGCCCCTGACGCAGGTCTGGGGTGCTTGTATGCTGGCTTGGAGAGGAGTATGTGGGCAAAGCACATCCTCCAGCACATATGCAAGAGATTCAAAATCACCCTGAGACTTACACTCGGAAAAATGATAATGGATGGGAGCTCTAGAGGTATAAATAAGCAGAGCCCACTTAGCACACTCATCAAAAAAAAAAAAAATGCTACAACTGCTCCTTCACCAAATTCTTGATTTTAATAACCAGTCGGGATAGTCAGAGAGAAAGGGGTATTTAACTTGGATTTTTATGGACGCATCAAAGGCATTTGTTGAGAATGACTAAACACATACTCTGTAATAAGAACACTGTATGATTTAGAACATGGAAAATTAACTATACAGGAAGCAGAGGCGTGCCTGGTTCGTCTCCGTGGAACTGGTGATAGTTCTTCATCCACAGTGACTGAATGGCCTTACTGGCCCCAGCCACCTGCTGTGCTGAACGAGCCACTTTGCTGCCCTAATTCAAAATCTTCCCTGACCCGAGATGTCTAGTTCTTGGTTCAAAGTCCCAGGGACAGAACCGAGCAATCACTTACACACCTGCCCACTCTGCGTCTGAGCCTTGCCTGCCCAAGGGGTGACTATGCAAATCTGTAGCTCTCTGAGCCTTGCGGCAGTGGGGATGTTTGTCCCCCCCCAACCTCATGTTGAAATGTGATCCCCCATGTTGGTGGTGAGGACAGATGGGGGTGTGAGGGTCGTGGGGGTGGATCCCCGTGAACAGATCAACTCCTCGTCCGGGAGGGAGTGAATGCGTCCTCACTTCACTCCGGTCCCTGTGAGAGCTGGCTGTAAAACAGAGCCTGGCGCCTCCTCCCCTTGCTTCCTCCGTCACTTCTCTGTCTGTCTGTCTCTCTCCCTTATCGTGTGATCTCTGCGTACCCCGGCTCCCCTTCTCCTTCCCCCATGAGTGGCCTGAGGCCCTCACCACAAGCAGATGCCAGTGCCGTGCTTCTTGTAAAGCCTGAAGAACTGTGAGCCAAATAAAGCTCTTTTCTCAATAAATCAGCAGGCCTCACATACGCCTTTTATAGCCACGCAGATGAACTTGACTTTTTCGTGAGTGCTCCACGCAGACAGTGTATCTATGCCTGTGATCTCACTGGAAAATGGGTGTTCTTGTACCGTTTCATCGGAGCCTTCTCGGTTATCTCGTTTCAAAGTGCTTTGGAGACTTGAGTAGGGTCTGATCACAGATGCTCCACTGTTGGGACTTGTCTTGGGCAATTCCCACAAACACAAACCTTGCCCACACCCTAGCGCATACAAGTGTGTACAAATACCTGGGATCATACCATTTCTGAAATCACCTGGGTCTTATGGGGTCAAAAAACATTGCCAAAGGCCAGGCACGGTGGTTCACACCTGTAATCCTAGTGCTCTGGGAGGCCGAGGTGGGAGGATTCCCTGAGCTCAGGAGTTGAGACCAGACTGAGCAAGAGGGACATTCCATCTCTACTAAAAATAGAAAAACCGAGGCAAGAGGATTGCTTGAGCCCAAGAGTTGGAGGTTGCTGTGAGCTATGATGCCATGGAGCTTCTGTCTCAAAAAATAAATAAATAAATAAATAAATATAATATGTGTATGTGTATGTGTGTATATATGTTTACTTTATATATATATTCACTTTATATATCTGTATATAAAGTATACATGTATATGTATATATGTATATAAAATTAGTTGGATGGCTTAGAGGTTTGATTCACTTTATATATACACACACATATTTTATTTATATGTTTATTTTATAAAGATATTCACTTTACATATATGTATATAAAGTATATGTATAAAAAATTAGTTGGATGGCTTAGAGGTTTGATTCACTTTATATATATACACACACATATATATTTTATTTATATGTTTATTTTATATATATATTCACTTTATATACATATAAGTATACTTTATAATATATAAAGTATAATATACTTTATATACATATATTCACATACATATAGGTATATAAAGTTTAATTTATATACACCTTATATATTATAAAGTATACATATATGTATATAAAATATACATTATATACGTATATAAAGTATACATATATGCATATAAAGTGAATATATGTAAAAAATAAGCATATAAAGTTTAGTTTATATATAAAAGTTTAATATATAAAATAAACATATATAAAGTATACTTTATGTACATATGTAAATATATACAAAAGTGAATATATACATAAAATAAACATATAAATAAAATACATTTGTGTGTATATACAAAGTGAATCAAACCTCTAAGCCATCCAACTAATTTTATATATTTTTTGAGTGTGATCAAATAAGGGTCCATGATGATTTTGACTTTTTTCTTAAAAAACGAATACGGTTCCATTCATCCCCTCTCGGAATGTGCTTTTCTTGACTGATTTGTCATCTTACTATTTTTTTATCAGCATCTTTCTCCACTTATTCAAATTCCCCTTTGCTGAGCTTCCATCCAGCTCTCCCTTTCTCAGTTTGCATCACATTTCTCAAGCAGAACATTCGCCCCCCGGCCTACGCTTCACCCACTCTCGCTTTAGTCCCAGAGGCCCAGTGTATAAGCATGAAATGTATTTATTCAAAAAATGTCAAGACCAATCATATACAAAATGATAAGGTAGAACGCTCTGGCTTCCATCCATGCCCTACCATATAATGCACCCCTTAGATTAGAAGCTTCTTAAGGCAGGAATGTTATCCTCATGCAATTTTATTTTTTTTGCAGTTTTTGCCCAGGGCTGGGTTTGAACCTGCCACCTCCAACATATGGGGCCAGCACCCTACTCCTTTGAGCCACAGGCGCCATCCGCACCCAGTGGTTTTTACATTTCTTTTTTTTTGGAGACAGAGCCTCAAGCTGTCACCCTGGATAGAGTGCTGTGGCATCACAGCTCACAGCAACCTCCAATTCCTGGGCTCAAGCGAGTCTCTTGCCTCTGCCTCCCAAGTAGCTGGGACTACAGGTGCCCGCCACAACGCCCGGCCATTTTATGGTTGCAGCCATCGTTGTTTGGCTGGTCAGGGCTGGATTCGAACCCGCCAGCTCAGGTGTACATAGCTGGCACCTTAGCCCGTTGAGCCATAGGTGCTGAGCCTCAATTGCTGTTATAAATAGTGTTATTGTGAACCCTCTTGAATGTGTCTTGTGGAACACATATTTTCATTTCTGTTGGGCGTATTTGTAAAAGTGGATTGTTGGGTCCGTAGGCTATGTATCTATTCAATGTTAGCAGGTAAAGCCTAATGCAGTAGAACCTCTGTAAGTTGACCACCTAAGGGGTCTGTAACAAACTGGTCAACATACAGAAGTGGTCATCATAAGAAACTAAGCCTACTGTACCAATACATACATGTGGTGTATGTCCGGTCTGCAAAAATTAGATCAACTTACACAAGTGGTCAGTGTAGGAAGGTGATCAACTGTGATGGTTCTACTGTAGGTTTTCCGAAGTGGTTGTGAGAATTTCCATTCCTGGGGGAAATTATTTCCAGATATACGTCTGTTAAGAGCCTCATGTCCCAAATATATAGACAATATATATCATTCAGTAATATGACACATAGGCCAGGTGTGGTGGCTCACATCTGTAATCCTAGCACTCTCCCCAAGCCTAGTAGGAATGACAGTAGATGCTCGATATTGGGAGCACATCATTAACTTTCATGTAAAATAAAGTAGTAATCCATCTCCACCTTGCAAGACATCTGAACATCTTAGCCGCCACCTCCTCCCTTAATGGAGCTTTGCAAAGCTGTCCTAATCTTAATGTGAAGGATTGGCAACACTTAAAATGCTGTAGAAGAAAGACAGTGGAAAGAGCCAGAAGAGCTGGGCTACTCCATTTACTCGTCACACAACTGTGGAAGACTTGTGTTGTCCTGTAGCCCCACTTTCATCATCTTTATTGTGGGCAAGACAACCTGCCCATGAGTGCAGGACCATTGAGCTTTTAAATAAGGTGGAGGATGTGAACGTGCTTCCTAACCTATAGTATTATGTAAATATAAATTTCTACAACTACTACAGAAGGAATTTTAATTTACATAAATTTTAAAAATACTGGTCCCATGAGGAAATTACTCAAGCATGCACATGTAGCTATGTAATCTAAATGTTTTGTGTAACTAGACCATTTCCGAAAAACCTTTTATCCTGTGTTCTTGTTTCTAGGGGGAAAAAGGTTTTGTATGTAAGTATTATATCAACTGCTAGCTATATGTACAAATAAAATTGGATTCATATCTGACATCAATCACAAGAATAAAGTCCAAATGCATCAGACCTAAATGTAAAATATGAAACCATGAGAAGTTCTTTTTTTGTTGTTGTCTTTTTGGGATAAAGTGTCACTCTGTTGCCCGGGCTAGAATGCAGTGGTGGCATGATAGCTCACTGCAACCTCGAACTCTTGGTCTCAAGCACCCTCCTGACTCAGCCTTCTAAGTAGTCAGGACTACAGATGTGTCCCATCACTAGTATTTCTTTTCTTTTTTTTTTTTTTTGAGACAGAGCCTCAAGCTTTCACCCTGGATAGAGTCCTGTGGCATCACAGCTCACAGCAACCTCCAATTCCTGGGCTCAAGC